>JAOQMM010000004.1:879604-912320 GCA_027563515.1 Erythroxylum platyclados
AATAAAATTCAGTTGCAATGAATTTCAAAATACAATAATTGCTTTCAGGTTTCAGAAGCATAGCAATTATAAGATCATGAGCTTCTGTGCAAGTGAGAAATAATGTGAAAAAAGAAATTACAAAAGCAGAGAAATAACCTTCAAATCATTAAGTTGTGTAATCAATGAGATTAGGTAGTAAATGAGAATCCTTAACAAGGGTAACCTGATAAGGTAAGACTTTCACCCTTTTGTTTAGAATGGTCATTAATAGAATCATACTTACACCATTCAAATCCAGGAACTTAGAAAAACAACAAATAGAATGTGTGGAACTGAAAGGAACTACACTATGGATCATCTCCTGAATGCAGGCCTCCTTAGAGGTTAATTTTGAACAGGTCGAGATTAGTTGTTTATCTATTGATGCTTAAGAAAATATGATCATCCAACAGTTTATTTTTTGGGAAAAAAAGGTTTAATAGCTCCAGGAAAGTGAAATAAATCAGGGGCTGGCAAATCAAATCACCTGACCCCTTCATGAGGCGAACGAGTAAGTTGAACAAGGGCTTCAAGAGCCCCTGCCTCTTGTCCAACAGCAGCATTGTTGGTGTTGCTATCCCCATGAGCAGCCAAGTTAGCTAATGCACGAGCAGCCTGTTATTAACCAAGGTGACATAAGTAAATATGCTGTAGGTCATACATAAAACTGACAAACAGAGATGTAGAAAGTGACATCAAACAGCTTTAAACACGAAGTAAGATTCGGTTTGCAATTTGAATAGTTCTTTGAATTCTGGTTGTGTAGGATAGAAGAATAGAAAAGTTTGGGGCAATTTAAAGTATCTTCTGAAAGATAGTGACATGAGCGTTAACATGAAATTGATGAAACCAAAGAATTGGATGGGATCACAACTTATCGAGATTTTCATACCAGTCAAATTTTCAAAATCTAGTCTGGAGGAAGCCTTTACTTCATGAATATTGTTACATAAATCACAGTATGCAACCCACCCTTTATCAACAAAATACTGACCAAAAATACTTAATTACACACCTGTTCTTGCACTCCTTCAAATTTGCAGGTACGAGCAAGCATCACTAAAGCATGTACACCACCTGCTAGAGCAACCTCCATGCTGCACTTGTCATCAGCTGCTAAATTTGCCAAAGCACCAGCTGCACGTTCCTAACCACCGTAGAAACCAACATAAAAACTAATTTATCATGCAATCAACTACATGAATATATGCAAAGAAGGTACAGGAAGCCTATAAAGTATAGTATGTGACTGAAAAAAGTAATCCAGATAAGTAAAATTACAACCAGAACTCCATCACCCCCAGAAGACCATTTGAATATAAGATCAACTAAAGCTTTCACGCCACCAGCCTCAGCAATAGCACCCTGAAAAGTGTTTTCGTAACATTGCAGTTAGAAAATCAGAGAATATGTTCTTTCTGGGGAAAAATAAATGAGAAACTCAACCTTGTGCTCTTCCCCTACGGAAAGATTCCAAAGTCCTCCAGCAGCTTCTTCAGCAACTAGCCTGTTCATGGACCTTGCCAGCCTAGTTAGGATATCAATTCCTCCTTCTGCAACTTCTTTTGCAACATTTGCATTCACAGACAAGTTCGCTATCGCCTATATGATTAAGGAATGGAAATCTTTCACCAGACAAAAAGTTGAGCATCAAACGATAGATAATAATTGAACACAATAGAATTGCATACTATTTGTTTGTCTCTGCATATTATTTCTGTCATGAGCATTTTCTGCTTCATATACACCAAAGAAATACATACCTTAGCTGCCTCTGACTGAAGACCTTCGCGCCAGGATTTTGCAAGGTTTAAAAGAAGGCGTACTCCACCATCTCGCATAACTGCCTCTGCCCTTCTACAATCTATGCTAGCATTTTCATCATCGATAACCACAAAAGTTGCAAGTCCAGTTGCTGCCCTTTCTTGAACTTCCTCCTGGCAGCTCTGCATCAAACTAAGCAATATTCTTGAACCTTGCTTAAGCCAAAAATCATCCAAACCTTGTGGATTGCTCTCAGCAATACGCAAAAGTGTGTGGGATAGGATCCACTCAAGCCAAGTCATTATCTCATCCGCAATTTTATCATTCATCATTGAACTCCTCCAATCCAAAAGCACATCTTTTCCTTTCTTTGCAGTATTGGAAAATAAAGAAGCTAGGCTTTCAAAAATGTCAGTGAAGAAGGCAAGTAGCAATCTGCCCTTGTATCTGTTAGTCGTAAAGGAAATGTCTTCTTCAAGAACAGGGCAATTCAACGCACACAAAACCTTCAAGCTGGGAGATGAGGACAACAATCTAGAAACAGCAGTTGGATCAATATCAGTTCTTGAAACATCTAAACCAACCAGCTTGGGCAGGTTATGCCAAAGATGCGAAACCACATTCCACTTCATACTTGATGTCCCTGCAACTGATAGATAGCGAACTGATAGTACATTTCCCAATGCTACTTCACTGACATTCAAACAGTCCAAGAACCCCACATCAAACAAATTTGGACAATATTTAGCCAAAGCATTGATCGCATCGGCTGAAACATCCCTAATTCCAGAGAGGCGAAGTTTCTTTAATTTAGGACAGCAGAAAGCAGTTGCTTTTATAGCATCACTAGTTATCCTTTCAGAAAAATCTGGCCCAAGTTGGAGGCTTTCAAGTAGCTCATGGCGTGCCACAATCATAGAAAGAGTAGCATCTGTTATTTTCCTGCAGTAATCACCACTTATTTCATGTAAGTTCCTCGATTGTAAATGTATTAGTGCTTCAGCAGACTCTGCTCCACGAAACCTAAGCTTCTGAAGATTTGCACATCTAGAAGTCAGTGAAGCTGCCATAGCAGCATCACATTTGTGAGCACGAAGATCCAATGAACCCCACAAGCATGGGGAAGCACCTAGAGCTCTCCATGTCCTGCATGTTGATGACAAGCTCGCTCGGTCACGATAATTTAGACAAGAAAACAATTGTATTACAGTGTCATCTGCCAAGCTGGTCCAATCAACATCCTCAACTCCACCAGAGGGCAAAACCCCACCCTCGATTTCAGGGTAGCTAGGCAAAATCACCGTCTCTTTACCCTTTTTTGCCACTTTACGCCTTACTCTACGACTCATATCTTGATCAGATCACGAAAAAGCCAGGCACTTTTAATAACTTTGGACCCCAAGCACCTAATTCTATAGCCAGTGAAGGAACACAACACGTCCCATTACCACAAATCCTCAAAACTCAAACACCCAACAGGAGCAGCATACAACAACAAAGCCAACACGCTTTAACCTCAAAAACCCTTATCCTCAAAGAAGTAAATGAATTGGGTATCTAAACCAAACGGGATAAAAGATTTTCAATCATTAAACAAGCCAAGGCAACCAATCCCAACAACCCAATGGAACAATCCTGGGAAGTTCACAATACGGAGGAAAAATCAACAGTATTTCCAAACCTTAAAAGCTACAAAACTGGAGTGCAAAACCCTCCAAAATCTTGAAGCTTCGGGGTTAAATCAGTTGCCCTTTGTTTAGGCTGCATTGAAGAAGAGCTAATGGGCATGAAACAAATAAAAAGCTAAAAAGAAAATACGCACACAACAACCAGATGAAGAGTTGCAGATTGGACAATTCAGGTCTACAGATATAGAAAGAAACCCTCTAAGCACGTGTTCACTCTCTCCCTAATTTTTCCTTTCCTTTGTTGTTAGGCAACAGATGTAAGAGACAGAAGCAAGTTGTGCTCTTGTACCTATGGAGATGAGAGAAAATATATATATTAAAGTTGAAGTTACTACTTACTACAACAGCATTAAGGTTGTTTATGAGCACCACGGCTCTATCTAATGCAATGTCTTTATCTTCTTCGTCCGATATTAAAGTGAAATCTAACTATCACAGAAACAGGACAGTCTGATCAAAGTTTGGATCGAACTTGCATTACAAGTAGTCATAATAACGTTATTTTTTAGCCCAAAAGTGCATTTTTAACTTCAATCCAATTATAATATTTTGAAGTGTTTAATCTTTAAATGGACAAAAAGTTTGAGTTTGGCAGTCAATTAAATATTATATTAAAATATTAGTTTATATATTTTTTAAATAGAAGATGAATCTTTTTTACGTAATTAGCTTTTTTAAATTTAATTTAAAAAATTCTACTATTACGTGACAATAAGGTCAATGTTACACGTTAATCTCACTTATTATATGACAATAAAATTTACTATTATACATCTCATACACCTGGCCTTTTAAAGGCTCAACACTTAAAACCCTGAATTATTATTAGCCAATGTGTTAATCTTTTTCTAATGTCAATAACCAATTCTTTTAGTGTTAATTAAAAAAATTAAACTTTGCTCAATTTTATAATTATAGTATAAGTTTAAAAAGTGATAATTAAATACTCAAACTTACAATTTTTTTCAATTCTAGTATGATATTAGTATCTTCATTACCTTCGTTGACTTATCTTACCACATATTTCAGAAACCCTAACTATTAAGACATGTCAGCCAAAATTAACACAAATGATAAAGATTAATGAAACAATGTCATTTAATAATATAATTAAAATGACGTTGTTTCAATAAAATTAAATCCCTTAATCAATCTATTATTCCCTCCCAGATGCTTCAGTTAGTTTCCTTCGTTTAATTCCTCACTTTTCATTTTCAGTTTGTTCTCCCGACACTATTTATAAGTTAAACGTCTTAAATTATATATTGAATAAAATCAAATAATAAACTTAATTCAAATAATTGTTAAGAGTTCTTGACATCAATAAAACTTCACTTTCTAGTATTGGAAGATTGAAAAATTAGAGAACTCAAATACAGGACTTCCATGCTTTGGAGCTATGAAGAAAATTCTAAATAACCTACTAATTTTGACCGTTAAAATAAAATAATATTAGATGATAATTAGCAATATAGAGTAACATGTAGTGTTAATAATAGTGTATTAGATATTTACCAATTTATTTGGTTTTTCTAAAATAGTCGTTAAGGTATAGAAGGATCTTATTTATGTAAAGGTTCATTAAAATTTATAATGTAATAATCGTGATTCTAATTATAAATCCATAGGTTCTAAATTCTAATTGTACCAAATTTGGCATAAGTTTGAAAATTTTCACAATAATTCTTATGTTGTTCTAAATTTAGAGATGTAAATGGATAAATTATTTGACAAATTTATAATTTAAAACTAATTGATGGATTTAATTAAATCGATATTTATATGCTTCAACATGCATTCACTCTTAATTATGCATGGTAATTAGTTGAGGTGAAGTTGGACTTATAAAAATTGAATTTGACCTTAAATTTTTTTAAATATTTGAATTTATTAAAATTTTGATTAAACTTAAAGTTGTCAAGTTGAGGCCACAAGCTAAAATTGTTCAGTCCGACTGAGTCATGGTTAAGCCTGTGGTCCGACCGGAACAACAAAAATAAAGTCATTTTTTATTTTTTTTAAATATTAAGGATGGGCAGAGCCGGCCCAGCCTGCCCACAATCACAAGTCTGGCCATGGGCCGCTAACGCTCCTAGTCCACCTCAACCTGACCCATTAACGTCCCTAATCCGGTTTATGCTCCAATTCCATCAATTTTTAGTTTGAATAAAAAAGTCTAAAGTTGACAAATTTTTCGAACTTTTTTTATGGGTTTTAAGACATGTTTAAGGCAATTTCATATTAAATTTGAGTTGAACATCTTGAACTCGAGTTTAACCCACTGTTGAATTGAGTTTTATTTACTAAATTTAAATTAGATTAGACTCACATTAAAATAGTAATTATATTCAAGATTTTAGAAAAGTCGAGGGAGACTCACTCTCGAAACCTATAAATAACATTATTAGGGATAATTACCGGCTTGACCTGACCAAATTTTTTAAAATTAAGGTTTTAAAAATAATATCATTGCCAAAACTTAAAAATTAAAAAGAAAGTTCATCTGACTAAAATGAGCCGAGCCCATTAGTTTTGAACTGGATCAGAGTGGGGTGAGCTTATTTGCCAAGCCTATAAACACCATGTGTTAACTCATTGATGCGTTGTACATAACACCACGTGTTAACTCAATGACGTGTTTGTTTATTGTTAAGCATCTTGATTAAACAATAAGATCCACCAATGAATCTTGATGGGTTGAAAGTCTCGATACATCCATTAGCTATGGCTGCAAAATCTGGGGATGATGACGAAAAAGAGTGAGAAATTTAATCACATGGGTTTTTTTTTAATATGGTAAACGATGATGACATGGCACCAAACGCTGTCGTCTGGAGGATCTTCATTACCAGTAGAATCATTGGAAAGTATTAATACATGTCGGACAGAGAGGCTCCGAGTCCGAGGTTGAAGACACAAAGCCCGAGTTTGATGGGAGGTCAAAGCGTTGAAAAGTATGGTTCTTCTTCTGCTTCTTCTTCTTCCTGGTACTCTCGCTGTTGGTCTTCAGCTCGCAGAACTAAGCCTTTGGCCTCTCCTTTTGATGATGTCGTTGCCGGAGCTCCGTCCTCCGATGGGCTTGTTCGCCGCCTCAGCCTCCTCGATCTCATCTTGCTCGGAGTCGGAGCTTCCATCGGCGCGGGCATCTTCGTCGTTACCGGAACCGTTGCTCGCGATGCCGGACCCGGTTTGATCTCTGTTTATGAAACTCATAAACGTTTATAGCCTAGAATTGTGAACTTTTACTTTTTATTGCTACGAAAATTTCGCTGTACTGTAAACATTTTCGGCTGTTACAGCCTTACAGGGCGTGAACTAAGTGAAAGTTCTCAACTTTGAATTAGTTATGCACTTATTTGAAATGGGTTGGTCGATTTCGAATGAGCGTCTCTGTTTTTGGTGAAATTTGTGTTCATGGTTTCAATGTTGGCGACTGAATTTGGTATTTTGTGACATTAAAATGCAGGAGTGACAATTAGTTTCATTATCGCTGGAGTGTCATGCATGTTGAATGCACTGTGCTATGCAGAGCTGGCTTCTCGATTTCCTGCTGTTGTGGGGGGAGCATATTTGTATACTTATACAGCTTTTAATGAAATCACAGCTTTCCTTGTTTTTGGGCAGTTGATGCTTGATTACCACATTGGGGCAGCTAGTATAGCAAGAAGTTTGGCAAGTTATGTTGCCACACTTCTAGAGCTGTTTCCCCTTTTCAAAGATCACATCCCAAGCTGGCTCGGCCATGGCGGTGAAGAGTTCTTAGGAGGAACCCTTTCTATTAACATTCTAGCACCAATTCTCCTTACTCTTTTGACTATAGTTCTGTGTTGGGGTGTTGGAGAATCTTCTATTGCGAATGCATTCATGACCGTGACAAAGGTTCTCTATCCTACCTATAGCTTTCCAGTTTTCAATAGGGATAAGTAGACATGCATATATATACACAGATAAGGGACAATCGAATCTTCAAAGCATCAATAACTTATACCCCACTATGAGAAAAGTAGTATGTTATTCTATGGTCTGAACTTTGTGCTCCTTATTGCATTTTTTTCACCCCTTCCTTTGTTCTGTTGCCTTCCGATTTCTGACTAGTCATGGTCTTTGATTTACTTCTTGATACTGAATCAAATGTTTTAAATTAGACATTATTCTTAACGTATGTGTCAACTAAAACTGCTAAGTTACTTGACTCCCCTGCAGATTATCATTGTTATCATTGTCATCTTCGTGGGGGTCTTTAAGGTTGATGTTTCAAATTGGACCCCGTTTGCTCCACATGGTGTTAAATCAATATTGACTGGAGCTACTGTTGTATTTTTTGCTTATGTTGGATTTGATGCAGTTGCAAATTCTGCTGAAGAATCAAAGAGACCACAGGTATCTTGTATAGCTTTATGTCCTTTAGGTGCTAATTGTATAGTTTTTCCAAATCTATTTACGATCTTTTTTAAGTAATATCAGTCATTGCTTACTGACTTAAAAACTGTAATATTATGGTATTTAGCGGGATTTGCCACTAGGCATCATAGGAAGCCTTTCCGTTTGTATTGCCCTGTATATTGGAGTCTGTTTAGTAATCACTGGGATGGTACCCTACTATCTTCTTGGAGAAGATGCTCCTTTGGCTGAAGCTTTTACGGAAAAGGGCTTGAAGTTTGTGTCTGTTCTAATTAGCATAGGTGCTGTGGCGGGACTCACAACGACTCTTTTGGTTGGTCTCTATGTTCAGGTGAATTCCATTTATGTTGCTGCATTGTTGACTTGCTTCGAAACATCTTTGTATGAGTTTGTGACAACATTTTTTTATGAGCAGTCTCGATTGTATCTGGGGCTTGGAAGGGACGGTTTACTACCTTCAATATTTGCTAAAGTGCACCCAATCCGCCACACTCCTATTCACTCTCAGGTCTGGGTTGGCATTGTCGCCGGTCTTATGGCAGGGCTGTTTAATGTGCATGTGCTCTCCCACATTCTTTCTGTTGGTTCATTGGTATGTCATCCTATTCTCTCTATCAAAAACCCAAAATATCTACTCCTGCTTAGATCATTTCTAAAATGGTTTAGGTTGCAGTAGCTGTGCTCAGTTTCGGCAGGAATGTTTGGTATTTCAAATGGCATGCTATGGGTGTGCCGCCATGCGCTTGTAATATTGATAGAATCTTGTTGCCTGGTGTTGAGCTTGTCCTCACAATTTAAAACTCACTATGGATCTGAGTCATGTTAAATCTTTTGCAGACAAGCTATTCTGTTGTTTCAGCATGTGTTGTAACTCTTCGCTGGAAGGATAAATCAGGGACTGAATTTTCGTCACGATGGTTTCGCGGCTGGGATGAGGGCGTCATTTGTCTCATTGCAGTTGCCTTCTGTGGCTTCAGTGCTGGACTTATTTTCCGTTACAGTGTCTCATTTATTCTTCTAATTGTAGCATTTGTTTTAGCTATAATTGCTACTGCTGCTCTCTACCTTCGTCATGTAAGTCCTACTTATCCATGCATGACATACAACTCCTTTGTGATTGCTTTACATCTGTTATTCATATAAAGTTCTAATAAGGGTCGATCCAAGATCGTGATAGTATGTTTTTGTTTAGAAGTTTTAACTTGAAATTAACGTGATTGATTGTACTCTCTATCTACAGGGATGCTGTTCCTTTTTTACAATTCATAGCTAATATTCTTCTTCATTCCTTCTTTCACAATTCTTTTTTCTCAGTCCTATGAAGATGCCAGAGGATTTTCTTGCCCTGGGGTTCCTGTTGTGCCAACCATTAGCATCTTCGTCAACATGTTTTTGTTTGCTCAGGTGAGTTTTCTGGAATACCAGTTCCATCTTTCCTATCACTAAGACATGCAAAAGTCAGCTGGTCAATCATGTTCCTTTCCTGCTTCTCTTGTTAATCTCTTTGTGCAGTTGCACTTTGAAGCATGGATACGATTTGTGATCCTCAGCATTATCATGGTTGGTGTATACGCATTATACGGGCAGCATCATGCCAAACCGAATTCTAATGAGACAATCATTTATCAGAGAGCTCCTCAAGAAGCAACTCAATAGATGGCATGCGAAGGAATACCAATGACATCAATAAAGCTTGGTGCTGAGGATTTATGTCTTGTATCTGTCACATGTATATATCTGTATCAATGACAATTGTTGCCTGTAGAAGATGATTCAGTAGTTCTGGACTGGAATCTATCAGTGTGTACATATAGTTAGTTTTTCCTTGAAAGTGTCATAAATAGAGACCTTAAGAAAAACTAATCTTATTCTTAAGAATTTTCCCGTACATCTCCTTGTGGAAGAACTTTGCATCTCATTCAGGCTATATAGAAAATGTTGCTACGATGGTTCTTTCACTGAACTTCCAATACCAGTGTCTAGTGGAATTGATGGATACGACGTAAAAGACTATCAATCAAATATTATTAAATTTGAATTAAATTTGATAAAAATTAATAATTTATATTTGTTTGATTCGATTTAAATTAAAAATATTTTAAAAAATTTGAGAAACATATTACAGAAAATTTATAGCCTTTTTTATGGCAAACTGTTTAAGAAACTGTTCATCGGAAAGAATCAAAAAAGAAGCCCAATAAGCCCAAAAAGAAGTTTAAGAAACTGTTCATCGGAATGTTCAAGAAATTTAACTCATATCAACTTGGGTTACGTACAATTTCACAATTTTTTTAAATCAAAATTTCTAACATATTTCTCTATATGTTTTTTCCTTATTTTCTGTCTCATTCTTTTTGCTAATTGTAGCATTTGCCATTGCTGCCCTCTACATTCGTATTGTAATTCCTACTTATCCATAGATCACGTACCCTATTGCTTGCTTTCATCTGCTATTCATATAAAGTTCTAATAAGGGTCAATCCAAGATCTTGATAATATGTTTTGTTCGTAAGTTTTTACATGAAATTTAATCATGTGATTGATTGTAGTCTCTACAGAGATGCTGTCCCTTTTTCGCAAATTCATAGCTAATATTCTCCTTCATTCCCTCTTTCACCATTTTTTTGCTCAGTCCTACGAAGATGTCGGAGGATTTCTTGTCCCGGGGTTCCTGTTGCGCCAACCATTAGCATCTTCGCAACATGTTTTTGTTTGCTCAGGTGAGTTTTCTGTAGTACAAGTTCCATCTTTCCTATCACTAGGACATGCAAAAAGCCAGCTTGGTCAATCATGTTCCTTCTCCTGCTCCTAAATCTATTTATGCAGTTGCACTATGAAGCATGGATCAGATTTGTCATCCTCAGCACTATCATGGTTGGTGTATACGCATTATACGGGCAATATGATGCCAAGCCAAATTCTAATGAGACAATTGTTTATCAGAGAGCTCCTCAAGAAGCACCTCGATAGTTTGCACAGGACGGAATACTGCTTATATCAATAAAGCTTCGTACTGCGTATTTATGTCTTGTCACATGTATATATTTGCATCAATCACAGTTGTTGCCTAGTAGAAGATGATTCAGTAGTTCTGGACTGTGAATCTATCAATCAGTGTGTACCTATGGTTAGTTTTTCCTTGAAAGTAACAGAAATAGAGACCTTAAGAAAACCTAATCACAATTCTCAAGAATTTGCCCGTGTATCTCCCTGTATAAGAACTCTACATCTCATTCAGGCTTATATGGGAAATGTTGCTAAGATAGTTCTTTCACTAGGCTCTACAGGATCCAGAATCGTTACTTTTGTGCCTCTAAACTTCCAATATCATTCTCTAGTGGAGTTGATGGATACGAAAATTATAAACTTGCAATATCAACTTAAATATGCATTACAGGGAGTTAAAACAGAATGTCTATGATACTTCAAAGGAGGAAAAGGCGAATAACAATTTCAACTTCATACTTAAGTTAATGCATAGTATCTTGTATTTCATCTGAAATAGTTACTACTAGTGCGTAAACCTTTTGATCCTTTCAGGGATGTCACTTTTTGAAGCTTAATCTGCTCTCTGAACTTGGCTATGAACTCCCCGGCCTTTTTATCGATCTCATCAGATTCATTGACGTCATCTTGGTTGCGAGTTTCAATCCTGGTGTATTCCTCTGATTGCACACCAACATTTTCATCACATTCCATTTCTTTCTTCCTGTACTTTTCAAATGATGGCTTTAGTGTGCGAAACTGAGCGTCACGATTCTTCAGTTTGGTGCCTACTGCAAATTTATCATGTTTTCCTTCTTCCATTTCATTTGTCCAAGTTTTCATCACCTTTTCTTCATCAATTGTTCTGCCAATTCGCTTCTTCAAATGATTTCTACTCTTTTCTTCAACATTTTCTGCCTCTGCAGTAAATTTAATATCCTGGATTGTACTAACAGATCTTCCCCTAGATGAACTTTCAAGGGGTGATAAAGGTTTCTTATCCAATTTCAAAGTACCCAATGAACCCTCTCGTATATTCCTAGCCAGGTTCTTCAACCTATCCTCTGAACTTTCTTTCACATCCTTCCTGAACAAAGAACCACTACTATACCTCCTCAAATGAAATGCATTCAGTGGAGGCCCATTATTCAAACTACTTCTTCCAGGTGACTGCGTGACAGGAGGATAAGATGCACGAAAACCTTTCTTTTTCCCCAACTCTTCTGCTTCAGAGTTGGCCAATTTAGAATTATCAGAATGAGAGGGGCAGAGTCTTGTTGATAGGTAAGAAACTGTACTAGCTTCAGACAACAAAGATGGTTTCGACATGAATGGCTGCGATTTGACAGCTTCAATTTGAGTTTCATCAACTGAGATAGGGCTAAAATGTGGATGGCAACTCGATGCAGAGCCTATTTCTTCTTTCAGCTCTGTACTTTCAGATCTCGAATCCCATGGGATTTGAGAAGGCGAAACAACAGTTTCATTAAACTTCTCCTCCAGGTTCAGAGCACCCATGTCACCGAAGATCTCATTTTTATTGCTTCTTTTAGAGCTAGACTCTCTTTCTTCGCTAAATTGACCAAGAATCGAGTTTCTAACCCTGGATTTCAAACTTGTAACAGGCAATTCCTGCGGTTCACCACGTTCATCACGAGCATAGACCATGGGTACATCTCGAAAGTACTCAGAATTCCGAACTTCAGTCAGATTATTCTCAGTTTGCTCAAACGGAACTTGAAATCCAGCTTCAGAATTGAACGACTGTGTTTTTCCTTGTTCATCAGTAACATAGCTAAAATTACCAACACCAACCACAGACTCACTGCTCTGGTGCTGAGCATACCGCGTTTGGTACATGTTTTTATCATCATACCCACATGAATTTCCATCCCCATCTTCAAAAATAGACGAAACATGAAAAATCCTAGAAATATACGAAGACTGTGAATCTTCAATTGTGGGGTAGGTTTCATCATCCGTTTCAGAATTACTTCTGCGACTAAACAAGCCATAGCACACAGCAACTCCAATAAACAGTAAGTGAACAACCTCCCAGAACTTGGAGAGTATGGTATCGATAGGACCATGTGAAGGGAACAGTGGAATAGCAATGAGAAAGAGCATAAACAAAAGAGACTTATAAAAAAATTGAGCGAACAACTTGTTTTTACCCATTGATTGTGCTTGGATCGTCGAGTATAGCTCCTGGAAATGAAAACGAGGCTTGTTGTATGAGGAGGTGAAGAAAGGAAGACTTTGAAGGCAAGGAAGAAGAGAGAGTTAAAGAGGGATGGATAGTCGTTCGTAAGGGCGACGAAGAAATTCGAACTGTTATTATTCTTACCGTTTGAACTAAAAGACGAATATGTCTTTGTACTTTTGTCCATTTTTCCATTGAATAATCTGCAGGCCTTTCTGGATAACTCCCACAAGTAAATGACCATATGCAATATCTGAAATTAATAGATCATATTAATTTAACCTAATTTCAAGTCAAAATACTTATTATTATTATAAAAATAATATTATGGTACTTAGCAGGATTTGCAGGCATCACAGTAAGTCCCTCTTGTTTGTATCATCCTGTATATTGAAGTATATAGTAATCACTGGGATTGTACCGTACTATCTTCTCGGAGAAGATGTCCTTGTTAGAAAAATAAATTTGATTTTTAGGTCCAAAAGCATTATCGGAGGGTTGATTTATGGTAATAAGAAGGAGAATAAATATAGTAAGAAATAAAAATAGATATAATCATTATAATTATGATGGTTGATTAAGAGGAAGGAATGATTAATATTACAATTGATAGTGGTTGGTTTGTTAAAAATATTAGAAAAATAAAATTTTGATATATTTAAATTAATTAATAAATTATATTTTAATTAATTACATTGTATTAATTACGTTTTAATTAATTAATTATGTTTTAATTAATTAATTAATTATATTTTAATTAAAATTTAAAAAATATTAGTGTTTGCCGGAATCAAAACCATTCCTCCCACACATGGAGGGTATAGACTATTACTTAAAATTGGGGTATGAAAAACTATTCAATCAATCATAATAAATAATCAATCATTACCATTCATTCCTTTCCTATTAATTTATTCCCATACCCCTTAACCAAACACTCCCTAAATCTTAACCCATTATCTTTAAATATTATCATCCATATTTTGGCCCATTATATAAAATCTACTATCTAGAATTATCTAATGAATATGAGTCAACTGTATGTTATATTAAATGATGGAAGTTGGAACAAAATATTAAATATAAGTACTTGGAAGTTGAATCTAGAACTCTCTCATTCATAATTAACTTGCTTCTGTAAATCTTTTTATGAGTTTGGGACAACATTTTTCTCATAAGCAGTCATGATTGCATATAGGGGTTGTAAGGGATGGTTTATTGCCTTCAATATTTGCTAAATTGCAACCAATCCACCACACTCCTATTCATTCTCAGTTCTAGGTTGGCATTGTTGCTGGTATTATGGCGAGGCTGTTTTACTCATGTAATTTGTGTGGTATTTTAGATGGCAATTTATGGTTGTGCCACCATGCATTTATAATATTGATGGAATATTGTTGCCTGATATTGAGCTTATCCTCACAATTTATATTGTTTTACTCATGTGCTTATTGTAATTGTCTTTTAATTTAATACTTGAGATTTTAAACTTCTAGTATCATCAAAGTGTGGAGAATATTTTTATTTTAAGGGATGATATATACTAGACTTGGTCCCAATGAAGTTAAAAATAAACTTCCTTGCTATTATAATCATGGGCTATAGAAATGACAAAAGAGAAAATTTTTGAGTTATTATGAAAAGAATGGGACAAACGAAAGATTTGAACAGTAATGAAACAATAAAGTTTACCAAATTTAAAACATTCCTTATTTCTTAATTATTCATATACTGAATTATTTTTTTGAGAAAAAATGAAAATGATTACAAAAAATTTTTGTGATTTTATTAACAATACAAGTGTTTTGCAAAAAAATTTTTTTACAATTTATATCAAAACTCAATAAGAGGAAGAAGCCTAAGGAACCGAAGAGAAGCCCAACAAGCCTAAGAAGAAGTGTAATAATAAAACAAATTTACTTGCGTTATTTTTTCAATAAAAAAGACTCTTAAATTTATTAAATTTAAAATGTAAAATTTAAAATTCAAATATATTAAAATTGTATAATTAAAATAAATTATCTGATAAATTTGCCCCCCCGAATTCAAAGTAAACAACTCAACTTTGGGCTGTTTTAGCAAAAACCAAGCTCACGTTGTCTTCTCCGATAAGGGATAATGGATTCTAGCCCACAAGTACAACATCCGAAACGCCGTCGTTTCTGAGGTTTTCTTAGACCTTGTAGAGAAGAGGAGTGTTTGGGGAGAGAGTGAGGGAGATCAAAAAATGGCAGGAGCAGAGGATTTTGTAGAAGCAGACAATGCAGAGGCCATAATCACCAGAATCGAACACAAATCTCGTAAGATCGAAAGCTTACTGAAACAGTAAGATTAAATCTTTACTCTTGTCCCCACCAATGTCTCTTTCATTTTCTCGCAAACATATTAAATTCAGTCGAAATCTCTTTGTCAGGTCCAAACCCGTGGAAGCCCTCAAAACTGCTCTTGAAGGTTCGCCGCCCAAGACCCGAGACGAGCGTTGCAAGGTTTTAGTAGTTACCAATTTTGCATATGCGAACAGAATTGCGTTTTTGGTTCTGTCTCTGTTTTGATGCAATTTTGTTATGTGTTTTTTATTTCAATCGTTAAATTGTGAAGATGAGAAATTGGATTGAATTTTGTGGTGGGTTTCTCGATTCTTTGCAGTCTGCGAATTGGATAGCGGTGCATAGAGCAATCATGGCTATAAAAGACGTGGATGGAATGTTCTCTGCTTTGGATCCTGAGTACTATGACATTCTTATGAAGTTAGTGTCTTTTCTTTGTTTTCTCAAGTTTGGCTTATATAAATGGGTGAAAGCTGCTGGGTTCAGCATTGTTGAAAATTTTCACCTGATTTTAATTTTTCAGAAAACTATACCAATCAAATATTATTAAATGCGAATTAAATTCGATTAAAACTAATAATTTAACATTTGCTTGCTTGATTTATGTGATTTGTTCATACTATAACCAAAAGATTCACTGTTATATTTTAACCAAAATTTAGGAAAAAAGAATTTTAAAAATTAAAAATTGTAAAATGATTCGAGATTTAAATTACAGAGAATTTTGTGTCTTTCACCTTATATCTATTGAGCATTTACTGTAGCTGGAATCAATGCCTATGCTCTGTTATTTCTTAACCTTTTTCAGGGCAGATCATTGTAGATGCAGTTTGGATCTCCATTGTTCTTTCTGTTTCTTTGATATTATTGGTATTGTGTTTTATAGCGTACTTTACTTTGGCAAGGATACGTATGATTAGGATCTCATCATTCTTGATCTTTAGGATTTTGTAAGCCTTGTTTGGCTCTATTAGGATTGATATATCATTAATGTTATATCGTTGTTGCCGTATGCACATATCAATTGACGATGCTTGTTCATAGATGTTGTTAATGCATAAGCTTGTTCATAGATGTTGTTAATGCATAAGATGAACATATACGGCATATTTTAAGTTCAAGCACCGCTACTGAAGCTGTTATCTTCATCTTTCACTGTCTTTCCTGGAGTATTCAATTACAATAGTGCATTTGCTAGTTGATTTGGAAAATGTCTAAAAGGTTTTAAGAAGTGTCATGATCTACAGGTACCTGTATAGGGGTTTGTCCACAGGAGACCGACCAACGTGCGACCAGTGCCTCAGGATACACGAGAAGTTGACAGAGAAAGCTGGTTTGGGTTGTATACTTCGGACGCTTGCAGACACCGTCAATACCGTTTAACATGGTTCAACCATTTGCTTATAGTTATTGCAGTCACCATCTTTCTGGCTTTCTCTTGATTTGTTTCTTGACTTGTTCTTGTTATCCTCGTACATTAAGACGAGCATGTCCATTAGATAATACGAAGTTCTCTTTGAGATCCTGAAACCATTGGACTTTTACGTCCAGGTAGGATTGCCTTTTCATGAATCATGATCAGTCTTTTAGATTGCATACTCTGAAACCATTAGAACATGTACGTTAGATAGTATGAAGTTCTTTCTGAAATCCTGAAACTATTAGACTTTTATTTCAGGTTTCCTTTTCAGGAGAAGAGATCATGATCATCTTTTAGATTGCATACTCCTGAACCCATTAGATGTCCATTAGATAATACGAAACCTGAAACCATTAGACTTTTACTTCCAGGTGGGGTTTCCTTTTCAGGAAAAGAGATCATCGTCAGTCTTTTAGATTGCATTCTTCTGAAACCATTAGACTTTACTTTCAGGTGGAGTTTTCACTTTTAAGGACAAGAGATCATGGACAGTCTTTTACGTTGCATACTCTCTCGAGCTTTTTCTGATGTGATAGAACTGCTGACTGTTTCAGTTTAATCATCCGTCAAAAGCCACTCAGTAGTACTCATCTAGCAGCCAAGGATTTTGTTACAGGCTGAAACATATATCAAGGTTGATGCGATTTCATATTTAATGAGATAGAAGTGAATCATCTTCGGTTTTTAATATTAAGCGTAAATCTCAAGGACCAAGATATGGTCGTCTCTCAAAATCTCGACACACAAAATGTCCATCTTCAATTGACAAGCTAATCTATAATTTTATTTATAATTAACATAGTAAATTAATGTAAAAAAGAAGATTAATATCGCTGGTTGGAAAAATTAATCATTTCTTTATTTTCACAAACATAACACCTACTTTGTATTCTCTTGTCCTAAAACACCATTCCCTAGTTCTTACACGCCGTTCTTCTCATGAATCTAAATCCCATCCTAACCTGCACAAAACCACGCATTTCCTATTTGTCTGATGTCCTAATCCAGAGTTCTTCCATATTTACTCACGACATGGGAGAAGTGAATGCAAAGGCGGGTGACGGCGGATCCAAGGGTTGGTGGGCATTCGCCGCCGATGGTGGTTTGAAGAAGAGGAGGACGAGGATGACATAGCGACGCGCTCGCATGAAGGGCACATTGTTAGTGTTGTCGGAGGATTCATGTGCATGTTGTGTTGCGGAGACAGTTTCAGGGCCCTAAGTTCTTGCACCTCCTTCTGTAACCTCCTGTTCTCTTCTGTCAGGTTCTCGTAACATCTCTTCAGGTACTCACAATCCACTTCTGTCTGCTTCAGTTTTGTCCTGCCAAGATATCCAACATTCCACAAGTGAGAAATTGCAGAGAAAACTGAAGCTTTCCAAAAGTCGACAATGCCCCTGTTTAAGAAGGTTAATATCTTGCCTTGCCCTCCTGTTCTGAAACCACACTTCCACTTGTCGGGGCCTGAGATTCAACTGCTTGGCTAACGCCAGCTTTTCCTTCTGCAACCACAATAACGAATCCCACCAGTTATATGACCTTATTGAGAATCCAGTCGTGCCTGAAACGAAAATAACGAAAACGCCACTCACCGGATTGAGAGTATTGTGTTCCTTGAAGGTCTCTTCAAGAACCAAAGACTGTTCCTTTGACAGCCTCAACTTCTTCCTCGATGCGGCGGCGTCCTCGTCGTCGCTGCCTCGAGAGCTGGAGGCTCTCTCAGCTTCGTTCTCTTTGCCGATTGGTTCTCTTTCGCTTCTCTTTCCGCTTATGCTTGAAATCGTGCTGTTCAGCGAAGAAGCGCCTGCTTCTTCGTCCACAGATGGTGCTCTGTTCATGTCGATTCCTCGCTTAAATGGTCTCGTCTTGGAGTTCTCATCTGCATGACGTTCAACAAGTGTTAAAAGCAAAGAAGTATAAGATCTGAAAGAGACTTAGTGAACCCAATTATCATCACAGAGAGAATTTTTACCAGCAGACTGAAACACGTCATTCCAGGAGCTCCTGTGATGATTGTTCTGTTGTGCTTGCGAACAACTGAAGCTCAAGCTAAGTCCCAAACCATCATCCTCCTCTCCCATCTTCTTCTCCTCTCCCATCTTCTTCTGCTTCTCTCTAGCCAAAATCTCCTGAGAGTTACCAACAAAACCAATCGATTACGCTCTCCTTTTCGCCCCCTGATATATTCTCTCCACTGTTTGGTTTCTGAGAAAAGCAAAATGTAAAGGTCTTTTGCAGCCTTTTGCTTTTCGCAGGACGTTGAAAGGATGGGACTAGTCCTCCATCTACAAAGATCACAGAGATAGATAGAAAGTAGAGAGAGTGATAGGTGGTTATAGATTCAATACACCTCCATAGCCATAAATACACACGATAAAGAAGATAGGCATGTAGAGTTAAAACTCCATTGAAACGGAGTTTCCGTAATAGTTAGGAACCTTTTTAACGAGGGGTTTAGTCTTCGTTCTGGTTTCTAATTAACTTCGCTTCGAAAGCTACTTTCTCGCGTGGTTGACTATTGACTTGAACATTCAAGTCCACTGTCCCAAGTCCCACGCTCTCTGTGTTTCACGCGCTCAATGTCATCATAACACCCTTGACCATAATTCGGCATGGGAGTTATTGGTATTTGGTAAACAAGAATAAAGGATACAAAAAAATATTAAATTAAATTAATTCAAAAATTAGTAAACTAAATTTAAATTTAATCAATTTAAAGTCATATTAAAAATTTAAGATTCATAACTTATGGAGCATCATTCTAATCTCATAGCATATAAGTTACTATTACGCTTTTGATTTATTGTCCTTAATGAAAGATAAACCTTCATTTTTTTATATTTTATTATTTTAAAGAGTATTTTATAATACGAAAATTTGTTAAACTTTCATTAAATTGTAAAATAATTGTATATTTTAATTGTATGAACAAAACCAATAATACTATAACTTCTTTTCAAATAATTAAAAAAAATTGAAGTAAGAAAATTTTTCTAAAAATTTAGTATAATTAAAAAGGTCTTCTACCTTTTAATAAACTCCAACCTAACATAAAATCACAATGTGAGATGAAAGTATTATTAATAGAGATGAATTTTTAAATATATATAAATTAAAATAATATAATTTTAAGAAAAAATTGAATTATCATATTGAATTTTGAACTAATCATTTAAACTTAATTTTGACTTAAAATTTAATTTATTTATTTTAGATTAAAATGAACTAAATTTGGTATCTTTATTAGAATAACAACGATATCCAGTAAAAGTCTTGCATAAATGCATGATTTAAGAAAGTTTAATAGTACACAATTTTACCTTTACTAAGTAGAGATGTTGTTTTTAATAAATTTAATGTCTTTGTTATAAATGATTAAAATATCAAATTGTATTTACTGATTTAACAGTATAAATTTTATCTTGTTTAACTTATTAATTTGATTTATTTTAATAATTTGTATTATTAAAAATCGATTAATTTATTGATTAATCAATCATATTTAGAAATTGACGAATTTTACAAAACAAAACAAATTGATTAATTTTTATTTTACAATTTTTTTAATTAAATTTTATTTTTTAGTAAGTAAAAAAGTCAACTTTTTTATTCATATTTTAATTTCTTCAATTTTATTTAATCTTTATTATACAAAAAATTTATGATAAATTAATAGTAGTTAAATTTTTAAAACATTTAATTTTTTATTTTATTAGTTTAGTTTTTAAAATATTACTAATTCCACGCCTCACATGATATATGAAGAAAGTGAGAGGCGCGTGGTGGCTAGTACTGGGCTGATTGGTCAAACAACGACTCGAAAGATTGGCGAGTTACGTGTTGAAGACGGTAGGTTACAACGTAGAGGAGAGTATAGTACGGATAATCATTAGGTGGGTCGTGGAGTTAAAAAAATGCATGAGTTACGTGTCAGGGTACACATGCAATAAGCATTCAATAGCCTACTGTTTCTTCTTTCAATTTTCCAATGCCTTTCATTTATTTGATTTTAGTAACGAGGATAATTTAATGTCTCCATTTTCAATGCATTCATTAGATATAATAAATACATTGACATATTAAGTATATAGTATAAAATAATATTACGAATTAATATTAGGAATGAGACATTAAAGTTTAATTAATAAATTATTTAATTTCAAAGGATCTGCTATTAAATTATAATCAGAAAATAATATTTTCCATTCATTATTAGAGGTAAGACTGTATGTACCAACCTCTTGAAATTTGGTATTTAGTAATATATTACTATATGGGTATTAAAGGGGAGTGTTTTTTTATATAAATATGTGGAAGTATGTTATTGTCCTAGGTTTCACATCTTAGCGGAAAATAATAGAAGTATGTTCTTAAGATAATTTTACAAAATTATCGACAATACTCAATTTTAATAAGAATATAAAGGTTCTTTTTATCATTATGCTAATATATTTTAGAGTAATTATTTCAATTTAAAATTAAGTAACGAATTTTGTTATAAATTTAAATTACCATAAAAATTATAATTTGCATAAAAATTCAAAAGAAATGATTTGTTAAGACTTGTAAACTTTAATTATATAAATTTTATTTTAATAATTTATTTAAAATAAATAATTTACGAATTATTATTATATATACTTAATTATAATAACCCTTAATTACAAGTAACATAATATTTACGAGTTAATGGTCACGTACAGAGCCCCTGAGCCACGAGGAAGGAGACGAGTGAGTGAAATCACGTTAGGAGGTGTGCCTAACCAGGGAGGAAGTCTCAGACATCACGTGCACATGATACTGTTTGTACACGTGCCACTTGCCACTATTGCCAAACTCAAAGACACGTGGCTTTAGGACTCTTAGTTCTATCGGGATTTCTAAGAACACGTGTCGTCTGATTCCTCTCTTACCGGGCAACCAAATTTGTCCAATCATTGTGATATTGATCACAAAAATTCTATCTTTTTTTTCGTATAACCATTTTATATTAAAACTTCCATAATCTCTTGAAGAAGAATCTGGATTCCCTGATGGCAATCGAGTAGGCACCGGACTGATTTACTGAGGTGAAGAATTCCTCAGTTTCTCAATGTTTTTGAGCAGACATACAACTACCTCTCATGTAATTACTCAACTCAATTGCTTCCAACAGTAACACCAACCTTTAAAATCAATGATGCAATTTGCTTGAGCGAGTTCTCAGCATCAGTCACAACATTCTCATTATCTCTAGAACTTATAATTATCACACGCTCTTCATGTCGCTAAGCAAAACAATAAGAACCTCATTCTTTAAGAACAATATGAAATCCATATCACGCAAAGTTAAGGAGTACAAAGAATAGACACGACATGCGTACAGCAATTTCGTCGGCGACCTTGATATTGGCTTTGGTCTCTTCTCGAATCTTCTGGAGACAAAACCCTACTTTGCCTTCCGCTCGCTTCCTCGGAGCCGATTCTGTAAAGCCCACAAGGCTAATTGAAGCAACCCCACAGCCCAGCCCAACCCAACTCATAAACCATCAGACTTGTATAAAAAAAAAAACACAGCATCTGGAATTAGAATTAAAGCCAACGAAAGTCCACCATCTTCTTCGTCTTTTCTCTTCATTTCCGGCTGGCGAGTGTGTCTTAATGTGCCATCTTTCTTCTGCATGTAACTCTTTCCTTATAGGCTTTCACATTTGCTTGTTTTGCAGAAAACTTTGAGGAAGTTGCGGAGGTTTACAACTCCAAAATCCCTCACTTGGTAAAATTTTCAGCAAGCATTTTATGTCTTTTTCGTATGGTTTTAACCATCTTATATTAGATTATAATTAGTTTGCATGCTGTGGTTGATTGGAACAATAATTGAAGTTGTATGAAGAGATGAAAATGGAGAAAATGGGGCTGAAAAATTGATGACTGAAGAGAAGAGAGAAGAAGAAGAGAGGGTGAAGATGATGACTTTGTCTTCAAAATTTAAGTTGTATGTAGAGGTAAAATGGGAAGTGCAAAAAGTTAAGGGTGAATATGTAATTTAAGTTGTATGTAGGGGTAAAATGGGAAGTACAAAAATTTAATAGTAAATCTATAATTTGGATGCAAGAAGGACATTTAATGGAAATGGACGGGGTACAATAAACTTTTAATTAGTTAATAATATTTTAGTAATTATGAGGGTTAGGTTAGAGAGGTTATTAATTTTTATAATTAGGAATAAATTGGAAGAGTGAATAATGTTAGATTATCGTGTATTTGGGTAAGAAATTTTTGGTAGATTAGTCTAATAGAATTTTGTAAATTTTAGATCCAAAATTCCGATTAAGGAGAAATTGGGATTATCAATTAATTGAATCCGAAATTGAGGTAAGGATAATTTTGGACTTTACTCTTAAAATTAAGTACCTTTTTGGTGTTAATTAATTATTTTATTGTGATTAATATCTTGAATTAATCATTAATTTAATTATGGTTAATAATTATCTGCATGAATTATATTAATTTTTATTTCACTAATAATTAACAAATTACAAGGTGTTTTGTGATTATATGTTGTTATGCATATTATGAGATGTATTGCATGTTAACTAGGTGAAAATGTGATAATTAGAGACTGGTTGGTAATATGTTAAGAATAATCTCAATGTGACGCTCACAAAATCTTAAACCACAATTAACCAAGTAATTCCCAAAATATATCATATCCCCAACATTATACTCCATCTCTCGACGATGTTGATCGGCATATTTCTTTTGCCGATCCTAAGCTGCCTTCAAGCATTGCCTTACCACCTTTATTTTCTCTAAGATCTCCTGGACCAACTCCGGTCCCTCTAATAATCTGGCTCTCTCTATATCCTAACATATCGAATCTCTACACCGCCTGCCATATAATGCCTCAAATGGTGCCATACCGATGCTAAAGTGATAACTATTGTCATACGCAAACTCCATCAAAGGTAAATATCTATCTCAGTCACCCTCAAAGTTTAGCACACAAGCTCTCATCATATCCTCTAATGTCTGAATCGTACGTTCTAACTGTCCATTCGACTGAGGGTGAAATGCAGAACTCAAATTCAACCTAGTCCCCAAAGCTGTCTGTAAACTCCTCCAGAATTGAGAAGTAAACTGTGAGTCTCGATCTGATACAATAGACACTGGGATTCCGTGTAATCTCACAATCTCATCAACATACAACTTGGTCAGCTTATCCAAAGAGTCTGTCTGCTATACAGGTAAGAAGTGGCCTGATTTAGTCAGCCTATCTACAATCACCCAAACTGAATCATGTCTATGTCGAGTCCTTGGTAATGCTACCATAAAATCCATTGAAATTTTCTCCCACTTCCACGACAGAGTTAGATGTGAAATTGGAGATTGATTATTTGAGTGGTTTATTAGCCACGTTACAAGTCCAACCAGATTTGGGAGATAGGATCAGAGAGGCACAAGCTTGGGATTCCCATCTGATGCGGATGACGGAGAGAGAGCAACAGAATAGAGGAACTAACTTTTCAGTAACAGCAGACGGAGCGTTGGTGATTGGGAGGCGAGTTTGTGTACCGGATGTAGATGGATTACGAGAGAAGATTTTGAAGGAAGCTCACAATGCACCATATGCCATGCACCCTGGTACTACAAAAATGTATCGAAACCTGAGACCTTTTTACTGGTGGCCAACAATGAAGAAAGATGTAGCAGGGTTTGTGTCGAGGTGTTTGACATGTCAGTAGGTTAAGGCAGAGAGCATCAGGCCCCAACGTGGAAATTAAGACCCTTAACCATTCCGTCGTGGAAGTGAGAGAAAATATTAATGGATTTTGTGGCAGCATTACCAAGGACTTGACGTAGACATGATTCAGTTTGGGCAATTGTGGATAGGCTGACTAAATCAGCCCATTACTTACCTGTACAGCAGACAGACTCTTTGGATAAGCTGGCCAAGTTGTATGTTGATGAGATTGTGAGATTACATGGGGTCCCAGTGTCTATTGTATCAGATCGAGATCCACGGTTTACTTCTCGATTCTGGAGGAGTTTTCAGATAGCTTTGGGGACTAGGTTGAATTTGAGTATTGCATTTCACCCTCAGTCAAATGGACAATCAGAATGTACGATTCAGACATTAGAGGATATGATGAGAGCTTATGTGCTGAACTTTGAGGGTGACTAGGATAGATATTTACCTTTGATGGAGTTTGCGTATGACAATAGTTATCACTCTAGCATCGGTATGGCACCATTTGAGGCATTATATGGCAGGCGGTGTAGAGATTCGATATGTTGGGATATAGAGGGAGCCAGATTATTAGAGGAACCGGAGTTGGTCCAGGAGACCTTGGAGAAAATAAAGGTGGTAAGGCAATGCTTGAAGGCAGCTCAGGATCAGCAAAAGAAATATGTCGATCAACATCATCGAGAGATAGAGTATAATGTTGGAGATATGGTATATTTTGGGATTTATTTGGTTAATTGCGGTTTAAGATTTTGGGAGCGTCACATTGGGATTATTCTCAACATATTACCAACCAATCTCTAATTAACACATTTTCACTGAGTTAACATGCAATACACCTCATAATATGCATAACAACATATAATCACAAAGCACCTTATAATTTGTTAATTATTAGTGAAATAAAAATTAATATAATCCATGTAGGTAATTATTAACCATAATTAAATTAATGATTAATTCAAAATATTAATCACAATAAAATAATTAATTAACACCAAAAAGGTGCTTAATTTTAAGAATAAAGTTCAAGATTATCCTTACCTCAATTTCGGATTCAATTAATTGATAGTCCCAATTTCTTCTTAATCAGAATTCTGGACCTAGAATTTACAAAATTTTATTAGACTAATTTACCAAAAATTTCTTACCCAAATACACAATAATCTAACATTATTCACTATTCCAATTTATTCCTAATTATACAAATTAATAACCTGTCTAACCTAACCCTCATAATTACTAAGATATTATTAACTGATTAAAAGTCCATTGTACCCCCATCTATTTCCATTAAATGTCTTTCTTGCAACTAAATTACAGATTTACTGTTAAATTTCTGCATTTCCCATTCTGCCCTTGCATGCATCTTAATTACAGATTTATCCTTAACTTTCTACACCTCCCATTTTACTCTTACATGTAACTTAAATTATAAATTCACCCTTAACTTTCTGTACTTCCCATTTTACCCCTACATGTGACTTAAATTTTCAAGACAAAGCCATCATCTTCACCCTCTCTTCTTCTTCTCTCTTCTCTTCATTCATCAGTTTTTCAGCCCCCTTTTCTCCCATTTCATCTCTTCATACAACTTTAATTATCGTTCCAATCAACCACAACATACAAACCAATTATAATCTAGTATAAGATGATCAAAACCATACGAAAAGCACAAAAAAAGCTTGCTGGAAATTTTACCAAGCGAGGGATTTTGGAGTTGTGAACCTTCACAACTTCCTCAAAGTTTTCTACAAAACAAACAAAATGTAGAAGCCTATAAGGAAAGAGTTACATGCAGAAGAAAGATGGTAGATTAAGACACACTCACCGGCTGGAAATGAAGAGAAAAGATGAAGAAGATGGTGGACTTTCGTTGGTTTTAATTCTAATTCCAGATGCTGTGTTTTTTTTTTATACAAGTCTGATGGTTTATGATTTGGGTTGGGCTGGGCTGGGGTTGCTTCAATTAGCCTTGTGGGCTTAGCAGATTCTTTCCGACACTTCCGCAAAGGACGATGTCGCCGTCATGTCCGACACTTCCTCGCGACGTCATTTTGCCTAGACGAAGTATTCCGGTGGTTGGATCATCGGCAACGGAGCGGAGAGGTGGTCGTAGTAGTAATTAGTTTTTTGAGTGCACGGAAACACTTTGAAAGTCAAGGATTTTACGGGCTTAGATTGAGGCAAGACATTTACTAATACGCCCCTCTTTCAGTTTTATTATTATTATTATTATTCAATTTTTATTTAAAGAAAAGGGTTCAAATGTTCAATGGTGGAGAGTGGCGACAGGTCTTTAGATTCTGCAGAAACCCTAGGAATCGCAGAGAAAGTCCACAACGTTGGAATCTCTCTGTACCATGATTTCCCGCCATTTCACGTCTCTCCCGAAGCTTCCATCTCTCTCGAAAATCCCTTCCAAGTACAAATCACGAGCTGTGAAAGAGGCGCAGGAAGTGCTCACGGACTACCTTCATCTGACGAGATTAGTGCCTTTTACTTACGCTGAGAACATAAGCAAGTATTCGATTATCTCGCTTTCTAACCTCATCGCCAATTTGAACAGCGATGTTGGTTTCAAGGTGTCGGATTTCCCCAAGTCGTTCCAGAAGTTCCTAAGGTACCATCCCATTAACGAATTCGAGTTCTTTTACGAAAGCATCGGAATTGATTACAATGACGTTCACGGGTTTTTGCCCAAAAACAAGTTTTTCTTTTCCGAGGATGTGGCGCCTTTGAATGCGTCTTATACGCTTTCTGCTTTTGGGTTTCCATGGAACAAGTTGGGCAATTTGTGTAGAGAGGAAACTTCTGTTTTTGGTGAGGGTTCAACGGAGTTAACGTCTAGACTTTCTGGGTTTTTGATTTATGGATTTTCTAAGGTTCAGGTGATTGGTATTTGTCTGGCTTTTCCTTATTTGTTGAATGGTAAATTTGATAGGAAAAATGAGGTTCTGCTTGATGATTTGAGAGTTTTGCTTCTGGATTTTGATTTACGGAGTTATGTCGAGGAAAATGTTGATGCTTGGTTGGAGATTTGTAGGAAGATTCGGATTTTTTATGATTTGGGTTGTGAGGAGGGAAAAATGGGGGAGTTGATGGGGAGAAGCAAGAGAATTTTTGTTGATTACTCCATAGAAGATATTGTTCAAAAAGCAAACTTTTTTTGTAGGTTTGATGTTTCAAAGGAGGATTCATGTCTATTACTGTTACAGAGACCTGAGATATTTAATTTTGATTTGGACAAGAAGGTGATATCAGTTCAAGGTTTACTAAGACATTTTGGATTGAGTGATGAAGAGTTGGAATCTATTGCTCGAAAGTATTCCCCTATAATGGGAAGAAATAAAATGGCGAATTTACCTCATGTGATGAGAGCTTTGGACCTACACTTGTGGTTTTTCAATGAAATCAGGAAAGGAAATCATCCACTGTTAGCTAGTTATTCCATGAGTGATTCTAATGATGACATTGATGAAGAGTATAGAGCTTACTTAAAAATAATCCGAGCATCTAGAACTGCTGTTCATACGAGGAATAAGCTTGACTTTGTGCATGGAATAGGATTTGCAGAGAATGCTTTATGTGTGAAGATCTTTGTTCACTTGCATGGCACTAGTACAGAATTGCAGGAACGATTTGATTGTCTTCTCGACGCTGGGATTAGTTTCTCAAGTGTCTGTAGTATGATCAGTAGAGCACCAAAGATCATGAACCAAAGCCCAGAAATGATAGTTGACAAGGTGAACTACCTGTGCCATGAGATGGGTTGCTCTTTGCATGATCTTGTTGCTTTTCCTGCATTTTTGTGTTTTGACTTAGAAAAACGCATAAAACCTCGACATAGATTCCAAGGGCTGGTTATGGAAAAGGGTTTGTGTACACTTAAGTACTCCGTTGCAAGCATTGTTGCAACCAGTGAAAAATGCTTCCTAGCTCGCGCATATGGAATCTGTCCGGCTGCTCTTAAACATTATTTTGAGTGTTTGTTGCCAAGAGACCTACCTAATGATAAAGTATCATAGATTTGCAGTTGATGTAGTGTCTCCGGTAGGTTGTTACATACTAGAGGTTTTGATTGGTAATCCAGCTCCAAAAGTGGCTTATACTACTCTTTCACAGGATGACTCATCCCAAATGTAAATTTTTCCCCCGAATTGCTTCGGAAGGCATGCTATTCAGTTGTGCTGATCATAGTATCAGCCCTCATATTCGGTACTAGATTGAGTTTATTCATTGAGGTGCTTCCACAGCATTTACAGTCTCCATAAATCTGTACTCGGCCTTTGTGATCTGTATTGGTTATGAACATCATAATTTTTACCCGGAGTGAGGACACTGCTCCTATGATCTCTGGCAAATTATTTGATGCCTAAAAGTTCTGACATATATGCTGGATTTTTTCATTGCTGTATATCACTGTTCAGACTGATAATGTGGTCTTAAAGTTTCAAATGTATCTATTGGCTGATTGTCAGTATTTAAGAGCTGTTTGATTCATCTGGTTATAAGGATTCTGAAATTTGGCGGGCTTGTCAAATTCAGCCGGCATGGTTTGGAGCAACTAACATGGATACATCTACCTTATTCTTGAATGCCAGCATGAGCGTGTTAAGAAGGTTTAAAAACATACGGTTCCCGACTTGCCTCACTCCCGGCTCCTTGTTTCTTGGTGAAATTTGCATTCAGGCTTTGTAGGCTGATGAATGAGAATATTTATTGTTCATTTTTCCAGATCATTCGACTAACAGAATGCATTCATGGATGTGGGAAGTTGAAGCAGGAGTACCTGAAATCAAGAAGAGCACTTTGGATCACCTTCTCTCGAACTTATGATTTTTGTTTCCCTTCACTGCTGCTGAGTGGTCACTTTGAAACAAAAGCTAGAGATGTTGAGGAAATAACTTGAAAAGAAACAGAGGATAGAAGCTAGAGGAGGTTGTTGACTGTACTGCTATACTTATCCACGTTGCAGTTAGAGATGGCAAAATCTGTCCGGCAAGGGCAGGTTGACCCGGTTCGGACAAAATAACGTTGTTTTGTTCTAGTCCGAACCTGATTTAGCCGGACTCGGAAAATTAAAGGTCAGACTGGCCCGAGCTATAGTTATCTGTAATTACAGTGATGACCAGCTCAAGTCATTAGCTTTGTAGCGTATTTACAAGATTCAGTAGTCAGCAAGGAAACTTACATGTATATGAAAGTAGTGTCCATCTTTGTATTTATGGTAAATCCCCTGTTCTCAAAGTAAATAGATCTTCAATGAATGATATTTAGGAATAATAATTTAGTTTAGACTTTAGACTTAATTAATTAAATTTTGTCTAAGTATTTTATTGTAATATTAATGATATATTTTATTAATTTTTATTTTTTCTAAAAAATTATCATTTTGTCCACTAATAAATTTAAATATTTAAAAATAATTGTAAAATTTAAAAATGTATATATATCACAATTATATTTTTTAATAAAGTTTTTTTGGTTTTTAAAAGTTATAATTATATTTAATGGTCAATTAATAATAAAAAATTTATTTATTTTTTAATACTATAATTTTATTAAACAAACAAAGTGAAGTAATTGTATTCAAGTTTTCATCATATTTATCACCGCAGCAGATACGTGTGTCAGACTCTATTGCAAGCCAAGTCATCATTGACTTTACAAACATAGTAAATATAGAAAACACACAGGGGTAATATGGACCAAAGAAAGTGGAAAGTGAAGACTTTCTTAAGTTACCTTCCGAAAGAAAAAGAGCATCACCTGTGTGTAACTGCTTCTTTCTTCTTGTCCTTCTTCTTCTCTCAATTCTCGAGTCTCCTATGGTGTTTCCTTCTGTTTCAGAGACCCAAAGGCAATCAAATCCTAGTACTGACCACTTGGCAATGAATCCTCCGACCACCGTGAAACCCCCTCATCAGCCACTCCACAATTTCACTTTGCAAGGTCTCAAATGGTCCAAGAACAACTCCGGCAACCACCACCGCGTTCGTAAGCTCTCAGGCGAGTCTTCCCACCAGTCTACTGCTAGGGAATTGGGTGTTGATCAAAAGAATGAGGGATTGGAGATGAAATCTGTTGATGGGCAGGTTGACAACAAGTCGAAGCTGTTCATTTGGCTTGGTGCGAAGAGGAACGGTGATGGTGGAGCAGCTTCTGATGAAAATAAGACTTGGAATGTGGAAGGTTCGGGAGCAGCGGAGCATAAGGTGTGGAATCTGAGGCCTAGAGGGCTGGTTACTAAGAAGAAGTCTAGTGCTGATGCGAATGCGAGTAGAGTTGCAAGGAGGAGCGTCAAGAAGAGAGTTAGTCGTGGTGGAGGAGCAGAGATGAATGTTAGCGGTGAGAGAAATGATGGGTCTGAGTTGGGTGGTGATGGTGCGAAGGTGTCTGAGAATAAAAACGAGAAGGGAAAAGGGAAAGTGAAGAGAGTGTACTTCTCGATTTCGCTTACCAAACAGGAGATTGCTGAGGATATCTATTCTTTGACTGGGTCAAAGCCCTCCAGGAAACCCAAGAAGAGGATTAAGCTTGTGCAGAAGCAGCTTGATGTAAGACCCAAAGTTCCAAACTTTTTATGTATGAGTTCGTAGTTGTTGGGTTTCTTGCACTGGTGGCTGATGAATTGATGTCTTTATGGTGTTTTTGTAGTGTTTATTTCCTGGGATGTGGTTATCTTCAACCACTTCTGATACATACAAGGTTCACGAGTCTCATCATAAGGAATGAAAAGGTTTGATTTTGGTATATTGAACTTTTATTGCCACATTTAATTGGTAATTAGATGAATGATGCCAATAGATATCCACATAAATGTAGCTAATGGTTTTTGGGAGTAGGTGAATTCCAAGTGAATTGCATTTTGGACATATTTTTGGTATTTACGCTTGCACTTTGTTTACTTAATTATGGGCTGATCTCGTTTTGTGCTTATTGCCAGGGTTGAGGATATAACATTGCTATTTGGTAGTGTTAACGGCTATCTGAAGTGATTTGGGAGCCTGGATGTGGATGACTGGGGAGCTTGACATCAACTGATTGTTAAGTCATGAACCTGTGGGATGAAAGGGTAAAAATGAGATTTTTTTTAATTCCTTCTTTGTTTTGAGCAAGGACCTTGATCAAACTGTGGAAGGTTTAATGTTAGTCCCTGTTTATGTGTAGCTGCAAATGTAAATTGGAAAAATAGCTGTTTAATGAGTAGATGTTTTAATAACTTGAATGCTTTTCTGTCCATGTGAATATGAGCAAGAGCTTCCCTAGAGTTCGGGTTATGCTTACTGATTCATTGCTTAACAACAGTCTAACTGTGTCTTTGGATTTAAATAGTTTGCATAACAATCTTGTAATATATATTTTTATATCTGCACTGGTTATTTTTTCAAAGCTGTAGGTATTACTGCCACAACAAGCAAATTACATTTTTCTGCTCTTAATCAATTTGAGGAAAACGCAATTTGTATCATGAGTCAAGTACTCCAGTCTTCTTTCCTTGTATTATTTGAATAGTGAAGGAAGCGTTTGTGTCATTGTTGCTTACTAAGTAATACTTAAACTATCTTTGTATTTATCTTTAGTTATCTGAATGGCGCATTCGCACCTTTCTCGTTTTTTAAAGTGGACATGGCATCAGTCTTAATGGTAAGGCAGGTGCCTGAAGTACATTTGTCATCGGCAGACATTTAGGCTTCGTTAGTGAGCATTGCCTACTTGTCAGGCCCAACAGGCTGTAAATTTGCTGGAATCCAAGCAGATAATGAATGTTCCCTTGGTTGCATTCAAATTTTACATTGTGATTATTTCCCTCTCTATATTGACATTTATTAGGATCAGGCAAGGTTATTTTAGGTTTTTTGTCTTGGTGTTCCGTTACTTGAAGAACAAATGAACCTGAAGAACAAATGAACTGTCTTTATTTGTTGTTTGTTGACAACTGCACGGGCTTCTCGTTTTCAAAATTTAGTGTTTTTGCTGAGCTTTTGTTGCATGCTATTTCATGATAGATTGTTACTCATCAGCTTAAGAGACTGAAATATCTTTCTGAAGCCAGATAATTTATGTACAGTCATAATTGGCTTGCGTGTTCTATATTTCAGTGATTTGATTTCCTTCTTTTGCTGAGTGTGCATTTAATGGAGCCAATTGAAGGTTTTCATTCCCCTGACTAGCTGG
>JAOQMM010000004.1:955992-975940 GCA_027563515.1 Erythroxylum platyclados
TATATATATTTAAGTTAAGCTTAATCTAAATTTCAATTAAAATAAAATTTATCGTTAATTTTGAATTGAGTGTGAACTATTTTATCTTTTTTAAGTTTATTTTTTCAATATTACCCTGCTCTCATTAATTAAAAATTATTAGTGAATCCACAAAATTCAAGTCCTTTTAGTTGCTTTATTTTGATTAAGCTTAGAACATGAATTATTATATGAAAATTAGATCGAAATTATCACTTAAACTTGTGTTAATTACTTGGCTTTGATTAAGTGAATAATAATTATTACTGGATCACAATGAAGTTTAAGTACCTAACAAAGAAACAAATTTAATACATACAGAAAAGAATTTTGCTACCTTATTAACTATTTTCAATCTAATATTAACTTTGTATTTTTTTGAAGTGGAGGAAAAGAGGAACAAGTTTAAGCTTAGATTTAAAAAAAATAAATCAGTTCAATTCAAAGTTTGATAAAGTATAAATTGTGAGGATAAAATCCTAGTATTGAATACATCATATATATACCTAATCAGTTTAGGTCACTCAAAAAATTATAAATATTAGGTATCGCTCACTGAACTCTTTTCTTTTTTTTTCCTTTCAGGTAGGTCATGATTCGTTTATGATTCACCGAAATTCAAGGCACTCAACAATTCTTCACTTTGACTTGAATTCTCTCAAATCACCAGACAACAAGAACAAATTTCTCCTTGCCATTCAACCCCTTAGGCCCTTAAGCTATGCGAATATTCACCAAGTCCAAGCTATGCTTGAACTTCTCTGTTGGTAACGGCTTAGTCAACATATATGCTAGATTCTCTTCCGTGACTATTTTCTCAATGAATAACTCTTTTTTCTTTGTGACATTTCGTATGAAGTTCAGTCTGACATTAATATGTTTTGATCTCTCATGATAAACATGATTCTTTGCCAAATCCAAGCCGGCAAGTACTCTCTTGGCAGCACATTTTAAACTTGATACTAGTACAATACTTACTACAGAAGATGAGAAGGATTGCATGAGACTAGTTCCTTACTCCAGTGCTGTGGTAAGTCCAATGTGTGTTATGGTACGTATTAAGTCTGATTTTACTCATGCAGTCAATGTGATAAGCAATTCTCTCGAACAGAATAAGATTGTTCTTTTCTTGCCCATAGATGTAGGTTACATTGGTTGAATCACGTAAATCCTGCGTGTTTTTTGTTTGCTTTTTTTTTTTCTATTGCGTTGCGTTTTTTCTCAACAATTAAAGTGTCAATTTTAAACAACATGTAGAGGATCAAATTTCAAGCTCTTATTTTGACTTGCTTATTTACCGGACAAATACCAGAATCTGCACATAGAATGAGCGACGGAGCTCTTCTTATTGAAGCAAGATCTCAACTGAACGAACTTGACCACCATCATGTATATAAGCTCCATCGATATCTATATATTGGTCAATTGTTGAGTTGATTGGAGTCGGACGCTTCTAAAATCTTGAAAATCAGTTGAGTCTAACACAAATCAATAGTTATGATTAATTTAATTAAAATTTTAATCATATTTAAGAAGATTAATTCAAATGCAGTGTCAAAATAATATTATTTTTATTTAAAACATGATTTGATAAAGTCAATTGAGCTGTCTAATTTAACTGATGGAATGAATTGGAAACATATAACTTAATCAAACTTTACAAAAAGATTATGGAACAAATATGAGTTAATTCATTATTAATCCTAAAATAATTCAAATAAAACATAAATTATTAGCAAAAAATTAACTTATCTCGGTAGGTTTTAGTTCACGTAATTCCAACTTTTTAAATAATGAAGAAGACATCATATTAATATTAGCCTCTAGATCGGCTAATACCTTATCTTTATTTAAACTACCAATTTGATAAAAGATAATAAAACTCTCTGGAACTGTGAAATTCTTTGGTAATTTGCTTTTTAGGATTGCTTAGGTACCCAGAGTTATAGTCGCCAACTCCTCCATCTTCCTCTTGTTTGATAATAGCTCCTAGAAAATTTTCAAATTCTGCAACATTTACACAAAGAGTTTCAATAAGGGGTGGTTTAATCTACAGTTGCTTAAAGAACTTAACAAATTGCGTGTCCATTTTATTCTTCTGCACTTTGTCAGAATTAAAGATGACAGGTCGAAACTCTTTGACCTTTTTAGGTTGTCTTTCACCTTCGGTTTTTCTTGACTCTTGGTATTTTCCTTCTTCGTTTAGGGTTCATTTTCATTTTAAAGTCCTTTCTTCACTCCTAAGGGTGGTGATAGTCATTACTTATTATTTACAATTTGTTTTAGTAGTAATAGATAAACTTTCTTGTGATCTTTTAAATAATAATTTAGTAAATTGATTGATCTGAATTAAAGATGACAATTTTAACGCGACTAAACTCATCCTTCTAGGCTTAATTCGGCCTCAGGTCAGGCTCGACCTAAATTTAAGCTAGATAGATAACATAAAAAATGACATTGTTTTAAAAAAAAATTTTTAAAAATTAATAATTTTATATCAAGCAACTTCCGCTCGAGTTAAGCAATTTTAGACTTGACCAGTATACCTAATCTGAACCTCTAAATTGCATACGGAAGTCTTATGTTTTTTGATATATTGCATTTGACTCTTGAACAAGAATAAACGTCATCACGAAGGGATATTTCTTGATTCAAGATGCTTAAACATCATGTCTACATACACTCTATACATATGTATACTTCCGATTGATGTGATGAATCGACATGTCGTTTTACCAGCCGTCGGATAGGACCAAAAGCTCGAGACCACCGCGGCGTCGTTTAGGAGAAGCCCATCGATTTACGGGAAGTCCCTTAGCCGTACAATCTAATGAATGGACGGTCGAGGTATCGTCAATCATTCCAATCATGCATATGGACGCGTGCCTGTAAGCACTTGACTAGAATCCAACATCAGAAGTATCTTGTGTACGTGTCTCTCATTTCTCTCTTGTCTCTCTCCTCCTTTCCAATGCCGTAGGTTATTGCTACGTACAAACCAAACTCACTATTTCCACTCTCTCTTTCAAGTCAGTGTGGTTGAGAGGCGGTGTATTTCGAAGTGGAAACAACACTAACACACGAGATTGGCAATAGCTATCACGTCCTTTTTGGTTGAAGATCATATTCATATATATACAAATCGTGCGAGCAGAGAGACTCGAGGAAGGGAACGAAGAGCAGCCAGAAATTGCACCACAAGAACGAACCAAGGCTAAGTGTTAGCTTTGAGGGTTCTTCTTCTTCTCCTTATTGTTAAATTTGCTCCTTTGAGATTAAGGTTCGTTCGTAATAGTCATTGTTTATATTATCTTGTTTTGTTTCATAAAACAGTGCGCTTTTGTTGTCTTCTGGGTTGATTTTAAATGGGTTGGCGAAGTTAATGATCCGAGGTTGTTATGTGTTTGATAAATTAGGTTGTCGTGTTTTGGTCTGACGAAAAATGATGAGTTTTTGGCTTATTCTGTGTTTGATGTTTTGAAGTTTAGTTGTTTAACTTATGTGGAAAATATTGGCGCGCTTATTAGATATGGAGATTTGAGTGCTGGGGTTTGATTGTTGAGGTTGTTTATGGTTCGAGTTAGTCGTCTGTTATATATATATTATTTTCTAAATTGGAAATTTTATAGTTAAAAGATGGTTGGTTTGGTGTTTAGAGGTGATTTCTTATCAAGCATGTATGGAGAAATTTAAATAGCTTGAGAAAGAACATGGCCTATTGGGGGTATCGTGATTTTTATAGCATGAATGGAGGGTTTTCAGTTATGTGTTGTATAGCTTTTAAATGTTACAAGGCATCGAGTATTCAAGATTTGAGCCTTTTTTGTTTGATCGATCATAATGAATGGATTTGTTTGATTTTTCCTTTCTTTTCTATCTTACGTTAGGAAGAGTTCTGGATTAGGATCTCTTTGTTCTTGATTTGTTTCTGAAGTTAATGCCGGTTTTATAGGCTGCTCGACTTGCCAATATTAGTTATAAATTTGAAGCGACTTGTGTTTAAGTGGTGTGACCATGTTTGGTCGTGGTCCAAGGAGGAGTAATAACACCAAGTATTATGAGGTTCTTGGTGTTTCTCGAACTGCAACTCAAGATGAATTGAAGAAAGCTTATAGGAAATCTGCTATTGTAAATCATCCAGACAAAGGTGGAGATCCTGAGAAGGTCAAGACTAAAGACTTCCAGACAGTTTATATATGCATTCTACGTTATGTACTGAGGCCTTTTAACTTGCCAAGATGTATGTTGCATGGAACTTGGCCACTTATGACTAACACTGGTTGCCTTCTTGTACCAGTTCAAGGAGTTGTCTCAAGCTTATGAAGTTCTTAGTGATCCTGATAAGAGGCAAACCTATGATCAATATGGTGAAGATGCACTTAAAGAGGGAATGGGAGGAGGTGGTGGTGATTTTCATAATCCATTTGACATCTTTGAATCATTTTTCGGTGGTGGAATTTTTGGTGGTGAGACAGATTGCTGAACTTTGTATTTTGCATCCCTTCCCTTCCCCTCCCTTTTCCCAGTGCCCTATGTGGGCTTGAATTCTTCTGTGCCCATTCTCCTGTTGTTCCTGTGCCAATCCATTTTTAGCCGTCCACTTTATTGGAATGAATGGATGGATGAGGAATGGGCACAGAGGGAACAGGGGAATAGGCACAGAAGAATTGATGCCGCCCTATGTGTTCTTTTCATTCATCTTGGCTGGAGATTAGCTAGTACTTAATGCTGTAGGTGGTGGCAGTTCAAGACGAAGAAGGCAGAACAGAGGTGAAGACACGGTACACTCTTTGAAGGTTTCGTTAGAGGACTTGTACAATGGGACAACAAAGAAACTCTCCCTTTCTAGGAATGTTCTGTGTCCTAAATGTAAAGGGTGTGTAAAATTTCTATTTTTAATTTTCATATTCATTTATTTCATAATGGTTTGATATGTGGTGGCCAATAATGATGCATGGTTGCTTAAGCATTTTTTAGAACATCTTAACTTGCTCAATTAGCTTTTCCCCCTATGTTTTGGGACTTTCAGTGATATACGTAGTAGTTCTAGGCTATCTTTTCCTGGATTATTATTCTAGGTTTCAAGTTTTTGCATATTGAGTGTATTAAGAATCCTACTTGTTGAACTAAGCCTAGAACCTCAATATCTTCTCTCCTTTCGCTTGCTCTTTGCAATTCTCTTCCTTTTCCATTTATCTTATTTGTATCCTTTATCTATACTTTTCTGCTTGTTTACAATGGTTCTAATGCTCAGTGTCATTGATAGTTTGTACGCTTGAAAACATTTCAGGAAAGGTTCAAAGAGTGGAAGTTCTGTTACATGTTATGGTTGCCAAGGAGCAGGAATGAAGATTATAACACGCCATATAGGTTTGGGAATGGTTCAGCAAATGCAACATATATGTTCTGATTGCAGAGGCTCAGGTACTTAGCACTTTTGTTACGTTTTCTCCTCCTTTTTGTTCCTTTTATTTGCCCGTTTTGGTTGTCAAATCCCATATTAAAGTTTGTTGTTGCTGCAGGTAAGGTTATTTCTGATAGAGATAAATGCCAGCAGTGTAGAGGAAACAAGCTAACACAAGAAAAGAAGACGTTGGAAGTGCACATTGAGAAGGGAATGCGAGATGGGCAGAAAATAGTTTTTGAGGGTCAATCTGATGAAGCTGTAAGTGACGTTCAATTTTTTAACTTGGAATCATTTTGAACCTGTATCCTGAAACAAAATTGGTTGAAACCCTTTGTTCAGCACTCAGCCAAAGGCAATAAGCAAAGATAATAGAATACAATTGCTTTGTGGACTGGTTCTTTTAATTATGGAAAGCTTTTCTTGGTAAAATATTACTGTCAAGCTGAAACATGAAGCAGAAATCTTGGATTTATATAAAATTGCAAATATGGGCATTTATTTTAACGAGTCGGGTAAAAGTAGATCTCTTTCATGGCAAACAAAATCTTGGCTAGTTTGAGGAAACTCTCGACTATGTTAGGCAGTGACTTCAGGAAAAGAATCTTATGCTTTCCATTATACCTTGTGCAGCCTGATACAGTAACAGGAGACATTATTTTTGTGTTGCAACTGAAAAAGCATCCGAAGTTCAGGCAGGAAACTGATGATCTCTTTGTAGAGCACACCCTCAGCTTGAAAGAGGCTCTCTGTGGTTTCCAGTTTATCCTAACTCATCTTGATGGCAGGGAGCTTCTGATTAAATCAAAACCAGGGGAGATCATAAAACCTGGTACGGATCTTGTAATATTTCTATCTTGGGACTTTTTTGTCAGGACCTAGTGCATAGCTCAAAGTTAATTTCTTCTCGACAGGTCAATTTAAAGCGATCAATGACGAGGGAATGCCCCTCCATCAAAGACCCTTTATGAAGGGCAAGCTTTATATCCATTTTAATGTGGTTTTCCCAGAATCTGGCACACTTTCTCCAGGACAATGCTCTACTTTAGAGACCATATTGCCGCGAAGTCCAAGCAAGAATTTATCGAAGGAGGAGCTGGATGATTGTGAGGAGACCATTCTGCATGATGTGCATAATATGGATGATGAGTTGAGGCAGAGGAAGCGTCAACAACAGCAACAACGACACCGTCACGAGGCATATGATGAAGATGATGATGACCCATCAATGCCTCGAGTGGACTGTGCCCAGCAATAAAGCTTAGGATTACCAGTATTCTACTACGTCATACCTATGTTGCTCTCATAATTGAATTACTGTTTAGCCTTCACTTTTGCTTTATCAGTTCTTTTTAGCTCTGGGCGTTCTGTTCTGGTTCATCTCTATGACCCATCAATGCCTCGAGTGGACCGTGCCCAGCAATAAAGCTTAGGATTACCAGTATTCTACTACGTCACACCTATGTTGCTCTCATAATTGAATTACTGTTTAGCCTTCACTTTTGCTTTATCAGTTCTTTTTAGCTCCGGGCGTTCTGTTCTGGTTCATTCTATGGTTAGTTTTTATTCTTCTTACAATTTGAGATAGACGTAATGGTATAAACTTTTACTAAGCAGAGTATTAGTGGTAGTCATCTATTTATCTAAAGTTCTGCATTTTGGAAGGCATGAAGACATTGACAAGGATTGGTGTGATCAGTTACAGTAAGTTCAGTGAGCTAGCCTATTAATTTCTTGCTTCCTTCATTTAATAACACTACTTACCTGGGCATCCTGCAAATGCAAATCTATATGACCTGTTTTGCTTGTAATTGACAATTGGTCGAAATTCTGAACTTGATCAAATTGTGAGTCAAAATTCGGGTTTCAGTTCAAAATTCAGGCTTTGAGCTGAAATTCTGACTTTTGGATCATAATTCGAGTTCTGAACTAAATTTGGGATTGAAGTTGTTGTTGAGTTCAAAGTTTTTTATATTAAAGTTTGACAAAATTTAAAATTTCATTTAAGTTCAAGTTTGTTTTGAATTTCGAAATTCGGGCTTTGCTTATCTGACCCGATAAGTAACTTGTCCTCTGACTGGAATAGCATCCATGTAGAAAAACGTCTTCACTGACGCATTTGGTTCTGCCAAAATATACCAAACTTATCCCTTCATAGCAGTGTGTGGTTACAGCTTTCTGATGCAGACAAAGCAGGTGCATCTAATCCGATCTTCTAGGTTTTCGCCTTGTCTCTTCAATAGTTTTCCAGGAAAGCTTCTGACCATGGAAGCTAACATCATATCTGCTAAGTCATACTTGTTCTATCAGTTAGGTATCAGTCGTGTTTCCATTTTCAAGGTTACAACTGAACATGCTAATTTATGACGATAAAATCAATCCTCTGGCTTCAATCTTTGAGTTCCTCTATCAGTTTCTCTTGATTACAATTCTTAATTATGATAATAAATAATAATTGCAGTGGAACTTGTGATTAGCAATTAAAGACCTTATTTACTATAAAAGTTTCGATTAAATGTATAATTTGCAACTCAACGTTTCACAAAAATACTAAACAAGTCTTTATTGTTATTTTTAATATTACTTTGCATCATAATATTATTAAAATAATACTAAACTGATTCTCAATATTATTAGATAATACTTATTGTATGTTAAAAATAGCAATAGAGAACGATAAAAATTTATTCAGATCTCTTATGAAATGTTAAGGAAAAGATTATACCTTTAGTTAATGTTTAAAAAAATTAATTTCACGATCACATTAATACTTAATAAGTTCAAATTATCTATTTGTAATATTACATAGACTAATTTATAACTCATATATTAAAAATTGCCAAAGATTTAATTCAAGTAGTATTTACAGAACTATTATTATTATTTAAAAAAATTAAAGTATAACGTGATATTATGAATAATTTAGACTTAAAAACATTAAAAAATAATTCGTAGCTTTTAATTAAGAGTTTCTTATAATCTTCTATTTTTTACATGGGTTATTTTGAAATAGTCTCTCTATTAGTTAGAGATAAGGTTACATATTATTGGACTTTTTCAGACTCCGCATTTCAACGATATTACCGAGTTGTTATTATTGTTGTTGTTTCTATCTCTTAGTAGAAATTAGGTAGCAGAAGATAAGATTATTCATGTTATGTGTACTAATCCTCAAATTAAGTAAAATTTATCTTCTTTCTCTTTATTCCTTTCCTATAAATTGTTCTTCTTTTCATTTCTTGACCTAAGCTAGGAACTGTCTCAAGATTCTTCTGGTTTGGCTTTTCTAAGTCTGGAAGATACTCTCAAACATATTCTGCAGTTTACATTTCTGTCTCTTCTTATCAAACCATAGTTATATATTAGCTTAGTAACTAATAAAATGTGTACAAATCAATTATATACACTAATTAGGTTTTGAGCTTATCTTCAGAAAACACCTAATAATTCTTAATTCTTAATTTAATTACGTCCTCTTAAGTTATAAACAACTTATTACTAAGTAAGTGGAGTAGTTTAAAACATTATTCTAAAATACTTTTTTTAAAAATAATCACTTAAACTTGTATACACAAACTTAAGCAAGAGAAGTATCTGATAATACTATAGAAATGGAAAGTTTAGGTAGTGCAAGAAAGGGTCCACCATTATCGACGTGACACAGTATCTGGTCCCAATCTTCTTAATTTAAGGCAAGCCTGAAACTGCCATCATTTGTGTTCCTGACTCTGCGCATTAGATTAATGTTTCCCATTTCAGCATTTGGTGAATGACTCCTACTACCCTAAAAAGATTCACAGATTCACAGGTTTATTCTATGGTGAAGATGGAGTTGAATCTTCTTCTTTTTTTTAAGTTTAGAGAAGACATTAAATAACTGAACAAGTCATTAGGATTGCTTGGCAGGTTTTGGTTTTGGTTTTGGTTTTGGTTGACACAAAGCTCGCATGCGGAGTTTGGTGCAATGGCGGTGGTAGTCAACCTCAAAATGCATATTAGGTTGTGTTCCAGGAATCCAGTTAGTACTGTTAAGGTTGTCTGATAAGATATCTGCCAAAAACTAGGCAACATTGGAATATCTCGATTTCAGGTAATAATTAAAAAAATCAAATTAATTGGATCACTTCAACGGTAAAAACATTAAAAAAAAACAATTTTTAGTTTACTTTTTTTAACTTTTCCATTCAACTTATTTTAATAAATTTTATTATTAAAAATTTATTAATTTATTAATTAATTATTTAGTTTTCATAATTTAATTAATTTTTATAAATTAAAATAAACTGATTAATTTTTATTTAATAATTTATTTTTCAATTAAATTTTAAAGTTTTCGATAGATAAAAACAGTCTCCTTTAATCATATTTTAAAGTTTATAATTTTATTTAATCTATAATCGATTTTATAACGGTTTAATATAAATTAAATCTTTTAAACTTTAAATCTTTTGTCTTACCTGTTTAATTTTAGATCCAATTTTTAAAACAATAATTTTAAGGTTGTCCTAATCATAGGTTTAAATATAAGGTAAGTTAAAAAGCTTATGATGTTATATTAGCAATTTAACTTAACGAGCATTAATATTGATAAACTGCCAATTATTTGGGTTCATCTCTTAGAATAATGAAGCTCCTCTTTTTAACGTGTCTAATCTTTTTCATGTATTTGGTACAAGTTAATTTGGACATATTCATATTTTTTATTTTATTTAAAAAATAGATTTAAGTGAAAATGAAAGGCGCATCTTAATTTGTATAAATTAATAATTTGGATTTGTAATAATTTATTTAAAAAATGTTTTTTTACGAAGAAGATGTGGTAGAAAATGTCTAAATTTTTAATTAAAATTGATAAACACATAATGGTCAGATAAAAATAAATAAATATAATTTTTTAATTAGTATTAATTATATAATCTTTTGATTCAATAGTTTTATGAATGATAATAAATTCGCATACACTTAAACAAACCATGAATTTATTTTTTTGAAATATTATCCAAGTCAAATTTATTAGACAAAAAATCACTTTATTAAGTAGAATTGATCTAAAACAAGAATTATTTTTTATATTTAAGAGATCAAAGAGATTATAGTGCTTCTCCTTATAGCCTACAAATACAATTTATAAAAGCTATTGCAGAAAAATTACTCGAGCATTAAATAAAATAAGTTACGTCTTATATTGGTGCAACTCATAATCTTTTATCATTTTAAGTGTATGCTGAATAAAATATTAATTTATAAATCATATATTCTAAATAAATAATTCGCAAGTTAGTAATATTTCATAAATAACCTCTCCACTAATTAGTGATAAGACTCTCAGACCTAAGTTTGAGATTTTTACTGGGTTTTTGTTGTAATTTAGCAATATATTTTAAATAAAATTTGTAAATATCCAATTCATTTTTCCTTTATTTAATAGCGAACAAACAATCAGCAAGAGCATCAAATCTCGAGTGCTTGATCCTAACCCTCCAATCGTCATCTTCATACAGGTTGTAAATTGATTCCTGAAGACAAATGATAAGCTTCAAGAAAAAACCCATGAAAATAGCTAAAATTTTTCTGGTGGCACATTTCTCTGGCATGTGATACGAGCCATGTGTGCATCTAAGACTTCAAAACACATAGTGTTTATCCCTAGAAACCATGAAAATGAAACTTGGCCTTGTTTGGCTCAAGAAAGATGATTTTCTTAGTTATAATTATTATACAAATCTGAGATGTTACTATTGGTTCATGTGCTTGTGTGTTGCATTGATTGTCCTCTTCTGTTCCAAAATAGTAAGTTAGCAACCCACTTGCTCTTTTCCTATGACTAAATAAGAGGATTTGAATACAATAATTACTCAATCAATTGGTCAATTTACTATATTTGGAAAGTTTTTCACTAAAAAACCATCCACTGGTTTAGTACTGAGTTGTTCGATCAGCCGAAAAAAATTATAATAATTGAATCAATAATTAAGTTTAAAGATCAATCCGAAAAGACATAAGACTGACATATACTTATTCAGAAATTTTCTGGCAAACCCAACAAGATGATGAGTATCAATCTGAAAGAATATTTTTCTTGAGAGAAAACATAAAAACCAACATTCAGTGAATCAGATTCAACAGGTAAAAAGAAGAAGAGGGTCCTATTGATGAAAACCAGTTTCATATGCTCTTGCATTAAGAGATAGGTGAAAATTAGATGACAAAATGTGGTTGCACATGGACTTGGTGAGGATTTTTCTCATCATAGAGTACCAGAGGTAGGAGTTGACTGAAGACATTAAGAAAGAAAATAGGGAAAAAAAAGAAAGGCAGCTTTAAAATAACACATATTTTATATAACTTATTTCATAAATCATTGATTTATCAAATAATTTATATGAAATACGTTATTTCTAAGTTATTATTGAAAAATAGTAATTATATAGAAAAAATTTTAAAATGTAAAAAAAAGAAGCTCTCTAGGCTTTTTTTTTTATCTTGTATTTTTTAATTAGTCAATTAATTCAGTTATACGGACTCTTTAAAACTTCTTTATTTATTTATTTCACACCTTTTACTTTTCTCTTTATAATAGCAAATCATGAAAGAATCATAAAAAGCTCAACCTCCATTGTTATGTGCCCATCAAGCAAGCATTTCTCTTTAGCTCCACATCAATTCCTCCATGGACAAACAACATATCAACATAGAGATTGATGCTCCTCAACACCAACACAAGCTACTTACCTCATCATCATCGACATCTTCCACCACCAACTCCTCCTCCTACTCATGCACTGATCATGATCAGAACTCCAAAAATGAAGAAAATTACAAAACTCCAAGAGGGTCAATCAGGAAAGTTCAAGAACTGGAGAGTGTGAACACTGAGGCCGAGAAGAAGCAAAAGAGCAACGAAGAAAACAACAAACACCCGACATTTCGAGGGGTACGAATGAGGAGTTGGGGCAAATGGGTGTCTGAAATCCGAGAGCCTAGGAAGAAGTCAAGAATATGGCTTGGAACTTACCTTACACCTGAAATGGCGGCTCGAGCTCACGATGTAGCAGCTTTAGCCGTTAAAGGAGGCTCAGCTTATCTCAACTTCCCTGAATTGGCTCATCAACTTCCACGTCCCATCAGTAAGTCCCCCAAGGACATTCAAACTGCAGCTGCTAAAGCTGCAGCTGAATTCGAGATCAGTAGAGTCGAATCGAGTTTTTCTCAGCTTGAATCAATAAGCTCTCCTTCCACTACTAATAATAATGATGACACATTGTTTGACCTGCCGGATCTCTTCATCGACGGCGGTGACGGGTCCTATTATTCTCCGACTTGGCAGTTTTGTGCAGCAGATGCTGGATTCAAACTAGATGAGCCATTCTAGTGGAAGTACTAGCTTTCAGAGATTGATCACATGATCAGTAACAAAACCAAATCCTGAAAAGTTCCATCTGAATCGCACTGGTTTAGTTCTATGCCAACTGGGATTCACTTGGAATCCTCCAACTTGTTTGCAGGATCAGTACCTGAAAAATTACAGGTTACTTCTCCCCTTGCTAGCTAATTCAGTCCACGACACTTTGGTTATGAGCAAGAGAATTCTGATCCATCAGCTTCCTGGAAGACGCATTTGGCTTTGTAAATTTGTTCTGTAAATTTCCTGTCGTCAGGATTTTAATTACTAGCGATGGTGTTGACAGGAAGTTACAGGAGAAAAACTGAATTTCACTGCCATTGTATCCCAATAAGAATTTACAACTTATAGATTTCTTGTTTTAATTAAATCTTCATATGCTTGTATCTAAGCTTTTTTCTCTCTTTTTTTTTAGAATATTAATAAAAATCAAGCTCGATAGATGTTAATGGATGTACTTAAACGAGTGTCTTTTCCTTGTTTCAGCTTTTGGAGAGTGTAGGTGACTATTGACCTGAAAGAAAACAACAGTTATAGTTAGATTTAAATGCACAAAATAAACATAAAGATTGAATTTCATCTTATGAAAATGATCTCTTTAAATTCTTTAATCATTTCCTTAATTATCTTTTACAATCACAATTAGTCTCTCTATTAGTGAAAGGTAAAACTACATACTACTTAACCTTCTCAAACTCTGCGTATTAATGAAATTTTTATTGGGATATTGTTGTCATCTTTACGAAAAGAAACAGTTTAACAGTTAGACTTCATGAATTTGAATCTAAATCAATTAAATTAAGTTTGTTTAATTCGTTAAATGATTCAACTGAATTGTATGATTAATAAATCATTACATTACTTTTGAGAATTTACTCGATTATAAATATATATAACTACAAATTTTTGAAGGGTCAAAGAAAGATTGAAAATATATTTGCCAACATCACTTTTATGAACCATGATTGGAGCAAAGAAAATAATATGGATTCACAAATAAGGTGACAACACTATGTAACTAAAGTTGATATTTTATGTTGCAAAGTATTAGCTATCTATAGTGAAAGTGTAGTCTATTTAGAAAAGCAAAAGATAAGATCCACTATATATATGTTGCATTAGTGACCACTGACACTAACATCAGTATATCTCTTCTTTATAATTCTCTCTCCATCATCAATTTTGGGTATGCTTCAAATTAACCTAAACCATTCTTGTTCCTTTCTCAAATCTTTGAGCATTTTATACACTTTCTTTTTAACTTCTCTACATAGACATTAATAATTATTGTTTGCACTAAGTTTCATAACTTTTAAAGAATGTGACAAAAGAAGGGACAAATAAGAGACAGTGAAAAAATATATTAAGTCAAGTTAATTCATCTTAATTAAATTTATATTTATATTTAATAAAATTTTAAGATTATTAATTATAAAATTTAAATTAGTTTAATTTAAATTGCTTGATTTTTTAAATTAGATCATTTATAAAAATTAGATTAATTTCATATTAAATTTAATAATTATTATCCATATAATTGGTCTGCTGAGGAAGATGGAAGGATATGACTGGCCATAATATATGCAATGATGTGCATTACTAGCTCAAAGTTCAACTTTGATAGAGACAATGTAATTAATATTAAATTAATTGCTAATCATGGGAAGGATAACTTTTCAGTAATATCTTTTTTTGGGATGATTTTGTCTCCAAGTCATAGAATTGACTAAGGGATGATACAAATAAGTAAAAGTGTGATATGTAAACAATAGAGATTTAATTTTTTTTTCTTTTTTCTTTTTTTTCTTTTTGCGGTTCAAAGATGCATTGTCAGGTTCATTCCACAAATTACTCTTATCCCAAAAAAGAAAAAAAAAACAGATTTTTTAATCAATTATTATGTTTATGGTTGCTTTAGATAATTAACTCATCTAATTAAAGATAATTAATGAGATCAAGAATAATATATTCAAGATTTGGATAAGACCCGAGCTATTTTACTAAATTTGAGATTTAAGATTAAGAAAAAAAAGTTGATTTTTTTCATTTTTATTTTTTTATAATCAATTGGAAAATATAGAGATAGGAGATCATATCTTTTAATCAATTCCTACCTTGGGTCATAACCAGAAAATTTGTAGATGAAAGGTCACGGCACAAGGTAGGAATTAAATTTAGGAATTAAATAAAAAGGACAAGAATCTCATTCTAAGAGACAGATAGAAGAAAGTGAAAGAAACAACCTAATAATGAAAAAGAAAGTGTGAGAAGAGTATTTGTTCGTAAATTATTTTCAGTTCTTAGTGAAAGACCTTAAAGAAACATGCACAATTTTCACTCATCATTATAATACAATCAATTCCAACGAAAATACATATACTATAAGGTTTTAATGTAATTTTATGGAGAATGAAAAATTGGGCCCTAACTTCATATATGATACTAATTTGAGTTAAAAAATACAAGATCAAATCATGTCTAAGTTATAGATGATCCGAGATTGACCTAATTTATTATTTTTTGATAAAATTATAATTATTATCTTCCAAGTACATACTGAATAAATTATAAAGTGCATACAAATAAATTATTAGATAAATAAATAATTTAAATTCAAGTAACGAGTTTAATTCAACTAACGAGTTTATTTTATCTAGTAATTAAGTCTAATTTCATTTTCATCTTTAACTCATTATTCTTGAATTGGTAAGTACTTCAAAACTAACTTTTATTGTGATTGGATACTTGTTATATAAAATGAATAATTCATCAAATACATGTAATAGTTTACAAGATAGTACATTATATGATAAATCAACAATTTAAAGTCAAGCGACTAATTTAATCAACTGGCATTTACAGACCCACATATCTCCGCTCTTAATCCATGGTCTTCTAAGAAACAGCCTCCGAACTACAACTTCAAGTGATGGTAAGTACATAAAAAGTAAATTTTACTGGTTGCGCCACCCTTAAAAGTTGAGTTCTACAAGATGGTCTTGATTGGTCTGACTTGTAGCTTCCTTTCAGGAAACCAATATCCATCACCCTAAACATAGGCTTTTCCTTAGACTTGACACTTACCCTTTCTAAGCACATGCATTCAAGTACCATATTAAATAAATGAAAACTTCAGAGAAGAGCTTATTCACGGAAAAAAAAGTGAAAGCAAGCAATGACCCACTTAAGACCAAAGTAAAACAACACCAATAATGGTTCTTTTAGTGATATCTTTTGTCGGATTTTAAGAGGTTGGAGCCTTAGACGATGGAAAGGTATGAAGAACAGGTATGTACCAAGGGACAAGCCTGAGGAATTATGTGTACACAATGTCTTTTACTTCGGCTTCTTACTCAGATTGAGACCAAAGAGGACACCTACCACGAGAACATTAAGTTGCATTATTTTGAAAAGCGAATATTCTTTTGAGTGAACATCATAGCAATGTTCCTGTTCATGCGAATCAAAGGTTTAATGCATTGTGACCCCTCTTTACTCAAACAAGCAATCATCACATGTATATGATGACCTGACAGTGTTTGTCACTAAAACAACGATAAAGTAAGATCATTAGATACAAAGCATTGGTGATTTGATATAATCTCATTTGCATATTACGTGTGACTGAACCCAAAACTTCACCACGAGTCATACTCTTCCAATAACTGCACAATACAATAACAAATCATTCACGATTGATTTCCATCACTTTCAATGACATGATACTTGATCAGCCTGAACTGAAAATAGCTTCAAGACATGGATAGCTACTTGGAAGGGTTAGAGAACATGAACATCGTTATCGACATCAGCCCATACCTTAACCATGCTTGGGCCAGAATTTGCAGTCCAGTGTAGCAATAACGGCCGATCTTCACCTCCTTAAAGAACATCACCACAAGATTAGAAACTAGGAAGAGCAAGTTCAAAAGGGTTTTAGGCTACTCCCAAAGTGATCAAAGTTAAATTAAACATAAAGAAGGAATTGAACACTATTACATTGGTTTTCAACATCTTTGTAGACATCTAACTAAGATTAGATACAGCTAACACAATCTATTATTACCAATAACAATCGTTTATACAAAACAACAAAAATTGAAAGTGTTTCTAAATGCGTCCATATGTACCAAATGTTGCAATGTAGAAGATAGTCCCTACAGGTTTAATAAATGGAGAAATAACCCAAGCCAACTTCAGATGCAATGTCCTGAAACGTGTACTGTAGAGGGCCTGTTTAGAAATCTAAGGCCTTTAAGGAATTTCACCAGTTCAATGGGCTATGGCCTACCAGTTCTAATCTTCAAAAAGCTCCAGTGCTTCCAATCAACAAGTTAAAAAGATTTACTTAAACCTAAGGACTAACAGCAATCTAGGTGATTTCCACATGTGGGTAGAAAGGAGATGCAGTGACTTCCACCAATTTTCTTCTTCCAAGAAGGGAGCTTTAATGTACAGTACAACGAACCTGCTCCCATCTATATAGTTCAAGCCTCTTACAGAGGCTCAAGCAGGTTGACATGGGCCTGATCTGGTAAACAGGAGGACTAATCCTTCTGTAAATCAGATATAAACAGGTTTGACATCATTAGGTCCAAAACTGGTGGCACATGTTGGACATTTGCGATGACGGCTTTCAAAAAGTTTCTGTACACAGTGATTGCAGAACAGGTGATAGCATTTTGTAATGACAACCTGTTCAGAAACATCAAGTTTTTAGAGCCTTTACTAAGTATACAAACACCAATCAAAGAAACTTTTTCCCCGTTTTGATGCTTCATCAGTTTAATTATAAGAATGAAGCAGATTCCTATGTGCACCAATTGACTAGGGTTTATGATTTGATTCCTTATTTACTTTGCTCCGAATTTCCACTATCTATACAAATAACATGAGTACTTCAATCACCACTTACAAAGTAGAATGTAACACACCCAAAAGCCACAAATAAAAGAAGAGGAATGGAGACTTGCCTCTTTGGGTCTGTCAACGCAGATACTGCACTTAACGATCTCCCTGTACTCTTTAAGTTCTTGATGGAGTTTCTCCACAACTGATAACCCCTCTGTCTGTACTTGTAGACATGAAATCTTTCTCCTCACAACGTCCGCTTCTTCCTCTTTTCTTCTTCTCTCATACCTGGTAAAGAAACATGGTAATTACATGCCTTCTCAAGGAAGAACATAGAAGGCATAGGATTATATTTCAGTACCTCTCTCTTTCTGTTTCTATCTGTAGGTCTAGAAGAGCTGCTCGACTTTCTATAACCCTAGATTGTGAATCATCCAATAACTCCCTTGCTTGGTTAGATGTATTTCTCACATCTAGCAATCTATTCTGTGTATTCTCCAATGTCAATGAGTTCTGAAACTTATCTGCAGCAAGTTTTTGAACCTGGTCTGCACAAGTTTTTAACTGCAACAGCGGGGAAGCTCATATTTAACATCTCCGATTTGATTTGATAGTATTTGTACCACAATAAGTTCAAAAGTACCTGATCTTCAATTCTTGATGTTTTTACATCATAGAAATCAAGAGAAATATTAGACTGCTGAATTTCCCTTTCGATTCCTTTTTTCTCAAGTAGAATAGAATCCCGCAACTGTCTTACCATCACGCCTTCTAGAACAAGCTAAATTAGGCACATAAAGAGAAACAATCAAAATCTAAGCATGCAAGTGGCGAAGTCAGATTACGAATAATTCAGATATTGGAGGCCAGTGGACTTCAAGCATTATAATCCAACCACATGCGAAAAGGAAGCTTCACATTTAGACCTAGCCAAGTTACAACCTATTCAAGTTACAAATTATCCATTCTGGTAGATATCAGACCTAGCCAGCAAGATAGTTAAAACCAACTGAAACATGTGCCGGCATTTTTTATATACCAAGAGCTGAAGTCCACACAAGGTAAGTGTCAAAACCAACCAAGCCCATAATAAAAACAAGATAAAATGCAAAACTTCCATATCATCCACAAATATAATAGATCATCCATCCGTACAAAAAGATTAATAGTATATGTGGATGGGAGTAACTGAAAAATAGTTTACAAGAATATGTTAATCACCTTAATGTTGTAATCATCTCTCTCTGTGATCTGCTGCAACAATTGCTGGTTTTGAGTTTGCATATCATCATATGCTTGTCCTATTGTCTGAAAATAACCAAAGGAACAATACCAAGATGAAGCCCAATAGAACAAAAGACAATGCCGATAATAGTAGCAACAAACTAACCTCTATTTCAAATATGTAGGCTTCATTTCCTTCATTTTTTGATTTCAGAACATCATTAAGCTTACAAATACCCCTGAAATCCAATAGATCAACATTTTTAGACTTGTACACAATTATTGGACAAGGGGATAGCTGATCTTCCAGTTGGGCCCACAGTTCATGCAGCAATAAGATGGTACTTAAGGTGCTCATAACAGTACCAAAGTCCAGAAAGACAATACATGAAACACAACAAGATTGATCTGACTACCTCTCACCCCTTTTCTCTTAAAAGGCATGTTTTGAGAACATCGATATAAAAGATTTTTTATTACCAAAGGTATTAAGAGGTTCCGTTTCTGTCTAGTGTAAAAAGATATAAATTATGGTGATCCAAACTGGTCAAATGGTTGATCAACATCTGAAAGGCTTTACAGCATGATTAAAATACAAGTCGTTTTACAATAGAACAAATTCAACCTTTTAGAAGCTTCCAATTGCTGTCTCAGGTCAACAATCTCAGCTTCTGCAGCTGCTAGCCTTTGCTGGGATATGGCCTCAGCTTCATTTGCTGTCTTTACTCGTAACTCTAACCTTTGCTCATCAAGGGAGGCTTTCAAACTTTGAACTTGAGCCCATGCCTTGTATTCCAGATCCCTAGCATCCAGGATATCCCTGCAGTTGTGAAATGTTACTGAATGATACTAAGATCATATCATATAGCTTCCACTCAATATATGAAGGATCAACAACTAAAATTGCCAAGCCAGCAATGCGTAAAGATATCATAGACAATTGTGCAGGGTTGAAAACCTATTACTCAGAGCAGGAGAGTTACTTTCTGGAACCCTTTGCAAAAAGACGCTTGGAACATCTACTGGAAGTCTTATACACGTGATATGGT
>JAOQMM010000004.1:978053-990009 GCA_027563515.1 Erythroxylum platyclados
GTAGGAGCGACGGGCGGTGTGTACAAAGGGCAGGGACGTAGTCAACGCGAGCTGATGACTCGCGCTTACTAGGAATTATGCCCCTTTCGTAGCATCCCTCTCAGCTTTAAGACTGGCCAGCTCACTTTTACCTTTTTCCAGTTCGAAAGTTGCACTCTCCAATTCCACTTTGATAAGCCACAAAATCAATCAAACTGATGACTCTTTTTACAGTAGAAGTCAATATTATATAAATAACTATTTCTAGAAACAATAATACCATTACACTTTCATAAATTCTCAAGCACCTGGGGGATTAATAAGAAACGTATTGTATGCTTAACTAACAAAACTTCAATATAAAAGAACACAGAAAAATATTCAGACATACACAGACAGATAGTAAAATGCCATAATCAAAGGAAGCACATAAACACACAGATACATAATGAAAGTGTTTTGTATGCATATAGATAAAGTACAGATAGGGGTATCAGCATTAGAAATTAATCTTTTTTAAACCTCAACAGAAATTTTACCTTTTACATTACTAAGCTCAGCTTTACTTTTTGCAACACTGTCTTGACACTTCAGGAGTTCAGTTGCCAGTGATTTTATCTTCAAATGAAGATCATTCATAGACAATCTCAAGTTCTTCACTTCTGTCTCCAGTTCACTAGATGCTTTTAGCTTGCATTCACCTAGTGATCAGAAAACTTGGAGTGAATTCTAAAGGAAAAACAGAAGAGCAGAAATATTACAAGTAGCCATGTCACAGTAAGCTCTTACGATCTCCTGGAAGCTGTTTTAAAACTGCTGCATGTAACCCATTCTTTAGAAGCCAAAGACCATTGACAGCAGCTATAACATTACTTAGAATGTTCTTAACCTCCACATAGGTTGTTTCGCCAACTTCTTCCATATCATCAACGAAATCAGTAGAAGATGAACAATCAGTTGCACCTGTTTCCATGAGTCGACTAAGAAAATCATCCTCTACAGGAGATGGCCCCCCATCTGACAAGCAATTTGAAACACCCCTATCAGGAAACACATTACTTCAATAATATGGAGCCAAAAGTTCACAATCAGTATTAAAGAACCAGTAATTCTCTACAAGCCATTCAAGGATAGATCATCAAATGCTTAGTTTTAAAAAAATTCCATGCCACAATTGATGGCAGAAAGTGCCAGAAACAAATTCATCTAAATCTAGCAGGAGAAGGAAATATTTTTCTTACAGATCCGAAAATGATTAGCAGTCAATGCGAGTTGACAAATGCACGCAGGAACACATCCAAAGTATTGGCAAGAGACTGAAATTTAAACAGACTAGCGAGGTATGTTTATGATTTCAGATATGTAAACAAGGATCAAATAATTGCAGAGAAGATTCACCATTTGGATACATATATGAGGATCAAATGATTACATGTCTAGAGAAATATGTGATAGCATAGAAATTTATAGGAAGTAACAGAACTAATAAAGAAAGGAAGAATAAAATCAGCAACATGCAATAACAAGGCGAATTCTCACCCCTTATAGTTGGAATAAACTTGACAAATTCATTTGATTCTCTTGTCTGACTCGCTTGTGATTCCAAGCTAGTAACCAACTACCACATCAACAATAAGCCAAATCTCAACAGGTGATTACATTACAGAATTCTATAATGTAAAAAGAAATAAAAGCCTCCATCACACCAACAATTTACTTTAATTTCCAAAAAGCATATAAGAATGCGAGGCAAACAAAAGAAAAACAAATAGGGCATTACCCCTTCCCAACACTTATTAACAGCTTTTATTTTGGAATCAAACGGCTGCTGTTTCTTTTTCAGTTGATGGAACTTCTTCTCTAATGCACAATACTCGATCTTCTGGGCTTCTAACTTCTGTGCGATCTTTTGATTTTGGTATCGAAGGACAGTGGCACCAAGCTAAGCAATCGGAAAAATAAAACAGGAGTTAAAACAAACCATTGTTATTTGACCAAACATTTTAGCAACACACAAACTGAACCAACTCCAATCAGAATCAATGACATGAATCTCCAAGCACATTAATTGTTGATATGAAACAAGGATTAAAAGTGAAAATAGTGCAAACCTTTTTGTCCTCAGAAGGTTGAGAGAAAGGGTTCTTCTTAGCCATAGGATGAGTGGGCGAAATGGAAGTGAATTGCCTGCGTTTACGCTCCGCTTCACTCCCCATTAAAACCCTAACTGACACCCAACTCTTTCTGATCTTAGATTTTCCCAAAAACCAAACGAATTACTACTACGACAAATAAGATAGACCTCTAATTAACCCTAACCTAATTCGCAAACATCGACGCCTACCCAAAACAATACACAAGTTCTTATACAAAACAGTAAGTGCCCAAAAATTGTAGTTGAGGATCTCTCCTTCGGTGTATCACCGAGAAGGTAACACAGAGAAAGAATCTGCAACTTCTCTTCTCTTTCATTTTTTCATTTTTACCGGAATAATAATGGGATCTTTTTTTTATTGATATAGGTAGGAGGGCAATTCCGGTATTGGAGAAGACCGAGTTCGTTATGTGGGCACCCGTTCGAGCGAGTTGACGCGGTGATGATAGAGTGACTGGCTTAACGGGATGTGAAAGTCACAGAAGGCGAATGGCGAAATCTGATTGGAGGAAATTGGGGACAAAAGCTGATATAATCTAGTGACTTAAATTAAATTAAATTAGATTAATTTATTATGATTAATCCAACTCGGACAAAATTATCAAACTCAAAATCTAAATCCGGCCAGAACTAAATACCCAAATTCAAGTTAAGAGGATAACTACAGATATTAAACATTGCTTAACTATCTGAATATCAAGGATGACAAAGTCAGTCCAGTCCAGAATTGCAAAATAACATAGTTCGATCAAATCGGTCGTTTTGACTCTAATTGACAGATTGTATCACTTAACTTCGACTGAACTTCGAATCAGACCTAGATTGAAAAGAAAAGGTCGAACCGGACCCATTATCATCTCTGCTGAATAAGCATAGTTAAATTATTGCACAAACAACAATCATCTGATTAGATCAAACAAGGGTATACAAGTTATGTACCATTTTGACTATGGATATGAATGTATCTGACACAGAGTAGATGGAGGAATTAATACCAAAACCATATAAAATATACAGTTTACTAGAGAGTCTATACATTTTCTACATAGCACTGCAAGCATCAGTTAGCCAAATTGTTCAGTACGGGGGGAAAAAAGAATCTTAATCAGTCACTCATCTTTCAATGCAAGTTCATGTCTCTTTTTCTGACCAACTTCAAAAAGTAACGTCAACAAAGCTTCGCATACTTGAGAAGCGTCTGCCTCGGAAGGGTCATCACTCAATGATGAGTAAACCATCCAAGCATGGTCTAATTTGCGCTTTGGTCGTACCACGATAGAACCGGGGACTTCTGCATCACGACATGTTACGAGTCCATCACTTTTCTCACCATACCTGACTTGCAGTAGCTGGGCACATGCAGCCATTGCAGCTCCAAGGGGCATTACCACGGGGACTCTCGTCGGTTGACCTGCTGAGAGAGGTGCTACTAACGGTAACTCTGCATGAGCAACACGGGACAATGTGGCTAGTACGGTGGGAGTGATTCCAGCTTCTGTGTGGAATGATACAACCGGAAGTTCTTTTGGCAAGCAATGCTTCTTCAAGAATTCCTTTCTTCTCTCGTAAGTTAAGTCTTCTAAAGCTTGAATATCACCCTTCATCAGAGAATTCGCACATTACTCCTAGTGAACTTCAAACTGAAGTAGGACAATGAAATGACTACAAAGGCCAACCCTCAGAGAACATTAAAGGGCAAACATCCAAGTCTTACCTTAATGACTTTGGAGATTATAATTTCCATAAGTTTCCGTACATTCACATAATCACCAAGTTGGCCTTCACGTAAGATATCAGAAGCTATAGGGCTACCACCATATGGACTTTGTGCTAGTACAAGTCCAGCAACTTTATCTTTCAAATCAGACCAATACAAAGATAAAGCAGCTGCAGCATCTATTCCCCCTTTGCTATGTCCAAGAAGCATAACTTTTTTCTTTGAACCCCAATAAATTTCCTCTATGTACTCTTTTAGCTCTCTAGCATTTTTCTCAACTGAAGCCTGATCAGTAACCACAAGATTTTAGCATATAACATGCGACACATGGTTGAATGGCTAGAACATCAAATAAAGTTACCTCGCTGTGAATCTTGGCAATGTGGCATGTCAGTCCCATCTTAGAGAAACTCGTTTTTGTATCAACAAAATAGAGAGGTCCATGATTACTGAAAAGACCTGCCCAATAGAGAAATCAGAGACACATTTATTGATAAAAAAGATAATATATGTCACTTCCATGTTCCAACAAAGCAATAAAATTTCAGAAAATGAATGCAACCAAGGAACCCTGCCCTCAAGAGTAAGTCAAGAGCAACACATAACCAGGAATGCATACAAAACTGTCTCCAGCATAGTCACTGAAAAGAAGAAAGAGTTCTTGAGATGTAAGATGCTACACGTCACTACCACAACCGTTACCTGGAACCAACAGATAAACCATTGAATTTGGCAAATTGTGTAGACCATGCCTGATGAAAGGAGAGGTAGCTGAATCAATCAGTGGATAATGATAGCACAAGATCAGCAAAGAAGCTCAATGTACCTAATGTTATCAATAATTTCCATAAATTTTTCAGTTCCATCTTCAACTGGAGGCATCTCAGGATCACGTTGAAGCCAACCTATGTCATCAACAGATCCACGAACAGTCTTCCTTGCTCGCTCAATAAGCCTGAAGCAATCAATATCATCATGATGACTTGATATGGAAGCTAACAATCTAGTACATGAACAATCAAAAGCAAATAAAAATTCAAGACATCCCAAAACATAATCTACATTAAATACCAACAAGCCACTCAGTACATAAATCTTTTCTTCCATTAGCTAGACATTAATAGCAATTAGCTAAATGCATGATTGGAGTCCAACACTTCATATTTGTACATTTGGAAGATTCACACTATTCATCTGCAAAACATCCTTTATTAGGCATGGAAGAGGATTAATACCCTTGAAAAAGAGAAATGCCACTTTGACCACTATAGTCTGACTGTACCAGTGCCCCATTACTTTGAGATGGGCCTTCTGAAGGGGCTCTAGTTGGTCTATCAGATATAAAAGGCTCAGAAGTAGAAGGTTCAGAAATAACTGAATGGCTTCGATTTGAACCTGGATGATCATCATCCAAACATTCTGCAAGCCCTCTTGAAGGAAATGTCATCATCTCCTGCGCATGCCTCAGAGGATACCCAGAATCTCTAGAAGGATAATCTACTGCAGTAATTCCAATTTATCTCAGGATCATAAACTGGACAATAATGAGAAAATCTCTTTCATGAGATTAACTAACACAAACTCTATGATATACGTACAGATGAGTACACTAACTAATTACCTGTTTAAAGTTTTTAATAGAACCTTCCAAAAAGACACAGTTATAATACAAGATTTTGATTTGAAACATGAAAATACAGAGTACTCCTTGAAGCAACTAACTTCACTTAGTACAATTGGACAAGTTGCATCACAGATCAAAAAAGCATAAAGAGGTCTGTGCAACGGCTTTTTGCCAATAGCAATTAATCTATCAAATGCAATGATATGGGAACGGAAGAAACTCACCGGAATAATCAGTGAAACATCGGGTTAGCAAAGTAGTAGTTTGAGCAAAATAAGAAGCAGCTTCACTTAGAGCTGGTAGCGAAGTAAATAGCTGAGGAATCGGACTATCATTGCGCAAACGATCATTCGGCGCCTGTTAAACCACAGAAACTTCTCAGCAAAGAAAAACAACTTTAAAAAAATTGAACACCCTTTTTGCCTCAGAGAATCAACTGTTTGTATCATTCTCCTGATAATTTACGAGCACTATCCAATACAGTTAAGATATCAAGCCCAAATTAATAAATCCAAACCGCATCAGACATAAATTTCATGAAAGGATATTATTTTGGCATCTAAATCGCATTCAAAAGTATAATTACACGAACAAACACTAACCACCAACGGCTCGCTATCTTGATTTCTTCTAGGACTTCCCGCTTCTCCCATTTGACCTTTTTCCTGTCAAACAATTAATAAATTACCCGCTAAATTCACCCTCTGCATCGAAATACTTCAAAAGAACAACGATAGGCTCAAACCTAAATAAAAACAATAAAAAAGGAAAATCCTAATCGAAACAGTTGAAATTTACGCCTATATAATCAAGAAAAAATATTCAAAACATGCAACGAAAAAGCTATGAATAAATGTCCAATCTCTCACCCGGAAGGAAACCGAATATGAATCAAATGTGCGTAGGAAATTAGGCTTTTGAGGAAAGAATCGAAAAGCTTAGAGGCAAAGAATGAGGAAAGAACAAGTCGAACGAAAGATTACCTGGGAGGAAGAAGAAGAAGAAAGAGCAAACGCTTCGTCCAATACTACGTCGTTTATCTAACTTCGTTGGCGGTTTTGCGAATATGATTCCTGTTCTCTTACTTTGGGCTTTACATATAATGAGTGAATGGACCTTGTTCGTGGGTTTTAGAAGTTGTCCCGTCATCTACAAAGAACGACGTAGTATTATTAAATAAAATCAAACATTATAAATGTGTAAAATATAGGTAATATTGATTGAATTTAAATTTTAAAAAAATTTAAATAAGTATAATTTGAACTAATCTAAAAATTAAAATAATATCGCTTTATTCAATAAATGAAAAACTTTATATCTAAAATAATTTCATTTTATTTAAAATTTTGGTCAAATATTTTAATTATCCAAATTCAATTAAATTTCAAGTTAAAATTTAGAATTTATTCATAATTTAATTAATTTAAAAATTGACAATAACATTTAATTAATTCACATAAGTGTATTATATTATTATTTCAACTATTTTTTTGAAAATTTTAAAATTTTAAAAATAAGAAATTTTTTAAAAATAGTATCTCGTAACCTTCACATATTTGTAAGTTGAAACTTGAAACACACACTACTTTCATTATTCGTATTAATATTTGGTTTTCCTTTGCATACAAAAACATTTCATACCCAGTCTATACTGGTTGGAGGATGCTGCAGAACATTACTTGAAATATCAAGTTACAAGCTACGGAGAAGTATTCCTTCGAAAGTGATTCCAGGCCCAAAAGCCAATGCAAGTCCCCACTCTTCTCTTCCCTTCTTCAACTGCTCTCTCATATATTCCATCACATAGAACACTGTATTGCTGCTAACATTTCCATAGTCCATCAGAGCCCTCCTGCTACACTCTAGCTTCTCGCTGTTCAACTTCAGGGTAGTCTCTAGCCGGTTAAGTATTGCCGGGCCACCGGGATGAACCGCCCAGAACAGATCGTTAAACTCGGTTAAACCGACCTTTGACACGAGTTTCTTGCAGAATTGCTCGATGTTCTCTTCTATTTTTTGCGGTAGGTCTCTCCCAAGCTTGAAGTTTATACCCTCTTCAGAGAGTCGTCCATCAATGACATTTTGTGTTCCAGGCAAGAATTGTTGTACTGCATAATTCAGTTCCATGAAAGGTGACTCTTTACCTGTTAAAGGATTGGCTCCAATAATGGCTGCTGCTGCACCATCCCCGAAAAGTGCAGCTCCGACCAGGTCGTAAGGGCGTGCTTTGTTTGGAGGTCGAAAACCTATTATGGTAGTCTCCGAAGTGGTTAACAGAACACGACTTCCTGGGTTGTTTTCAGCGATGTCTTTGGCAACTCTGAGGCCAGCGACACCGCCATAACAGCCTAGAAAGTAGAGCATCACACGGCCAACATCATGTCTCAGACCAAGTTGACTAGCAAGGTAAAGGTCACCTCCGGGTAAGCGTATCTCACTGGAAGACACATAAACGATATGTGTGATATCTTCAACTGCTCTTCCCCATTCATTGATACAGGCAAGACTCGCTTCCAATGCCATCTGAACTACTGCTGGATTCGCTATTTCAAGCCTTTGTTTGATTGTCGGAGAGCCCTCAGTCACGAGTTCCGGGTACTTTTTCAGGATCTCCTTGGACATGACTGTGTACCTTGTCTGCACAGTAGTGGTTTTACCTAGCAAAAATATAAAAGAAAAACAACTTGTCTTAAACCTGTTTCAGGATTGGATCTCATGCCTGGCTTCAAAACAACCCAAGTACGTGGTAATAGAAGTATTTCTGGCTTACATAGTCGTTCCAGTTTCTCCTTCATAGCTGCATCTTCACATTTGGTGTCCTTAAAGTACCCCTCTACAAGGTGTTCCTGGGGTATGAGTTGTTTAGGAAAAGCCTTGCCCAGTGCAAGAATCGTCGCCTTCCCCGGAGTGGGAGTGCGTCCATTCAGGAGAGGATGGTGATTTGGAGCATTGTCGTGGTTAGTTCTCGACATCTTCAGACAACTTCAGTAAGGAAACACTTCGGTGAGTAGAGAACTTTAATAGAGGAATAACATTACAGTGTACTTGGTGAAAGGTTGGTGCTCATGAAGACTAGCACGAGGAAATTAAAAAAGCCTAATTTAAAATGGGTTTGGTGGTTGTTTGGAATCTGGTCGTTAAGCGGCATCGAGGCCTTCATTAAGGATGATGACAATATTTATCTTACATTTCGGATCTCATTGTCTTTCCCTGTCCTCCAGGGAGATACATACGTTCTTGACCAACTTCAAACTTACCTTTCTCTTTCGGTCATGAGAGTCTTGTGTTAAGACGAGTTGGAAAAGATTCAAAAATGTAATAGCGTTATAGTTTTAACATCAGTTTTCAGCTTTTCTTCAGTCCCATCGACATCACCAAGTTTCTTGGTTGCTTGGGGGATCTTGGATCAAGACAAACATCTCTCCGTTTCACTTTTGTCAGTTAAAATAGTGAAAAATTTACATTTTATCAAGCCTATTTTTCGCTACAAAAGCATGCCCTGACCATTTCTCGTAGAGTAAATTCTTAACCGAACATACAGAGTTAGAAGTTCCACATCAGATGTGCTGAGGTCCTGGAAAGTTAGCTTGTTTCTATTATCAATAAATACAAATCAGCCTCTAGCCTTGAGATGAGCGTCGGTAGTAATACCTGCAATGAAAAGAAGAGGATTAAAAACATGTAGATAGCAAACGATCCCAAAAAACAATTTGAATTTTCAATGGAGATGGAGGACGCACACATAGATCTCTATCCTATAAGCAGCAGCATATTTTCGCAGAAGTCGCTCTACGGTATACCACTGCACGATCTGATCCATCTTGATACCCAATACGTGGCATGTGGATTGAAGCTTTAATAGCACATCAGAAAATGAAGAAGTGACATGAATGAATATATAGAAGAAACAAGTAGGAGACAGGAATATAAATTTCAAAGTTCAAATATACTGACTGACGGAAGTTTGCCATGCACAGGATATATTTCTCACAAAAGCAAGCAAGACTCCAACCCGTAGCAGCAAAAAACATGACAATTTCACCTATATCACCATGCTATTTAGTGGTTCATTCTATTTCTTTGTAATTAATTCAGTAGCTCTGATGATTCTAAATATGATTGTCTAAGAATATGAATCAATTAGCATATCCAACTCAAAGGTGATGATGACTTATGAAAATTCAATTGGAGGAATAAGAACAAGCAACAACACGAAACAAGTGCAACCCTAGTTGCCATCATTATGGTATAATAGCTTTACACTATGTTGAACCAGAAAAAGAAAAAAAATAAGTATGCTGCAACTTGTACCAGTATTTTGAGCTGCTACGGACGACACCTTGGAGAGGCATTGTTCCAGATCAGGAATTGAGATATCACTACGAGGAACTTTGCGCCTAGGATTATACGTCTGTACCACACCCAAAGCTACCCACTGAGGACAATTACCTTGCATTCCCTGTCCATTTTCCTCTGTATTGCAGAGGCCCAGAATGACCACAAAGAAAAAAATAATAAAACCATCTGGTAGCAAGAGGTAGATAATATTGAAATTACAGCAGATACAATACTTGGCAGAATACTATCTAAACATATGTCTACAGAGGATAATTCCCTTCTCTTCATATTCCTGGAAACACTGAACAAAGGTATGGTCTACCAAATTGCCAAAAATAATTAAGCAGGTGCTTATTAGGATTACATGCAGTATAATTTTGTTGAAGTCATAACTTGCAGGAAAGCTAACAGCCACAGCCTACCACTGATTTTTATAAGATGAAGATCACCAAGATGAAGGTCCCCAACTTCAGAAGCTCGCTCATATGCATCAGGAACAGTGGAAGACAGCTTGGCCAAGGCATCAAACATTCCTCCACGGCCCCAACTTCCAGAGTTATCAACACAACTGCCAGGGTAACATATAAAGCTACAAGTCAAGTCCAATGGCAAGATTGGATAATTTCAAATAGCTATTCAAAACTGATTGATTTGTACTTCAGACCCTCGCATGTGATTCACATGGTAGACAAAACTACTTGGTTAATGGTTCATATGGGAGTATTTTACACATGCAAAAGGGAAAGTAGATTCATAACAAAGCAGGTAGAACAAAAAGGAAGAAACCAGTCTGCACATGCTACCAGATTACTACAGCAAAAAGAACAAGAATTGACCTTGTTTTGCATTCAAAGCATATGAATCACCTGAATATAATAGAGGGCTCTGAAGGACAGACTTTTTCTGGATGTGTACAGTCTCCAACCACGAAATGAATAGAGCCTGAATCTGACAAAACATCAGCATCTAAAGGTCCAGTAGGCTCTTTGACAGACAGTGAACGGTATCCTAGGGCTTCCCACCTAGATAACTTTTTCTCCTCTGCTTTCTTCCTTGCAGCCTCATGCTTAAGATGTTTGTCTTCGGCCAACTTCCTTCTATTCCCCAAATCCAGCACAGAGTTGCTAGCTGATTCTGATGCTTTTTTAAATTTTTCAATCCAGGAAAGGTAGGATGCTTCATCCATGTCAGGATCATCAGAAGGTGCAGTATAAATTCCAATATCCGATCCATTCCTATTATCCATTGGATTGAGCTCAAACTTTCTTTCATCCATAGCCATCCCCTGGCCACGACGAATTGCAATTACTTTCTCCACCATATCATTCAATTCAGACACCTTCAATTCAACTGCTTTGTCAGTGTTGATTTCTGCAGGATCAAACAAATGCAACCCGAATATGATAGATCGTAAATCACCCACTGCAACTCCTGTTTCCTTAGCCTCCTGCTCGACATAATCATCTCCTATGACATTTTGGCTGAGCTGCAACTTCCTCTCAGCCCTCCTCATAATTACCTACACCACACACCACAACTTCTAGTGGTAAATATAAATATCCCAGCACTTTATATCTATACTGGCATGAACGTACAAATTTGTAAATTTTAACCTCCTCTACTGTACGCATTGTGACTAAGTTTATAGATAACACGTGATTCATTTGACCAATCCGGTGTGCACGTTGCAAAGCCTGCTTATCAACCTGGGGATTCCAATCTTGCTCATAAAATATAACCTGACAAATGTCTAGATCAGAAATGATAGGCCAATAAATGCAATAGTTCAAAGCAGCTTTTTGGGGTAATCTCAAATCACTAGCATGTTATCATTTTAAAATAACAGAACTGAACAGTTTAAGAGTACACCATAGTATCCAATTATGTCAAACTAACATAAGCAAATAAAATCAATTGAAGGCATTTGAATTGGACATTAAGCAACATGTACGTTGAAGAGGAAATGTGCGATATTAAGCATAAAACACCAGTATCCCCAATCTTAGACATCATAAGGATGAAACTTGAATCAAAATGTTTTGTGAAATTGTAGCAAGAATGGCTTCAAGAAAAACTAATGGAAGAGCAGAATTTTATGTAAAACCAAAGCTATGCTTGAAAACTCTTTGAATAAAACTCACAG
>JAOQMM010000004.1:997895-1008253 GCA_027563515.1 Erythroxylum platyclados
ATCTGAAATTTTATACAGTTTGGAGATACGTGGATTTGATTACTAAATTTGTGAGTTGTATATGGTTTTGTGATTTGTGTATTTGGGCAGTTAATAGTTCACAGGTGCTTAGAATGTGGACAGCCTCTACCAGAGAGTTATGAGCCACCGGCTGACGAAGAATGGACAACTGGTCTTTGTGGGTGTCTTGAAGATTTGGATAGTTGTGAGAAGTTTTACCTTTTTAATCATGTATTACTTAAACATGCTATTCTTTCTTGGAGATCATCCATTAAAAGAACTAGAGCCATCTGAAATTGCAGGCTGGACAGGATTGGTGTGCCCTTGTGTGCTGTTTGGCCAGAATGTGGGAGCAATGCGAGATGATATACCATGGACCAATGCCTGTGTTTGTCATGCACTGTGCGTGGAAGGAGGCATGGCAGTTGCAGCTGCAACCGCACTCTTCCATGGAATTGATCCAAAGACTTCTTTCCTAATTTGTGAGGCTCTTTTCTTTTGTTGGTGGATGTGTGGCATCTACACTGGCCTGTTTCGACAATCCCTGCAGAAGAAATACCATCTTAAGGTGAATCTTTTTATGTCCAATCATTGCACATTGTTAGATTCAATGGTTTTCTGAGTTGATATCTGCATGAGCAAGAGGCCTCTGATGTAAACTATTCTACCCTTAGTTCTGATAGATTGAAATGAGAAAATGTGTTATTCTAATGTATGATCCATTCTTCAATGTCTCCTTGATGGGTCTTGAAGATAATTTTTTTCACAATGCAACTGTTGCAGGACTCACCATGTGATCCATGCTTGGTACATTGTTGCATGCACTGGTGTGCACTGTGTCAGGAACACAGAGAGATGAAGAACCATCTATCTGATAATGTAGATGCGCAGATGACTGTTGTTAATCCTCCGCCAACTCAGCAGATGAAATCTGTTGACAATAGGGCTTCTGCTTCGTCTTCATCATCATCTGCTGGTTCCAAATCTCTGGCACTCTCTACAACTGTTGCCCCACCTGCACAATAATCTTGAGATCATGCCCATTTAAGGATTTGTAGCTGGCCAAGCAACGGATATCACACCAAATTCACTTGATCTACTTAAATCTCTTCTTTTACACATCCCCTTATCGTACAATATATTCATATTGTGCAGTCGGATGAAATAGTGCATTATAAAGCTAGTTCTTACTGCATGCCTAGACTAAACTTCCTGCCTACCTCAAGAGTATATACGAAAAACAAGCTTCAATTTGTATCTGAAATTCAGATTTTGCATGCTCACAAGATAAGGTCGAAAACAAGTTCTTTACGAGCTTGAAATTTTTAACTGTGACTGTAGTTTTAGGTTGGCGGAACCTAAGAAATTCTTGCTCCATTTGTTTTACTAGGACTATAGTCCAAGCCTTCAAAAAATTCGAACCAAGTCCATAAATAAATTTAAGAGGCTAACTCTTGCTTTAATTCTTTTCTTTGAAGAGCTTCAGTTCTCTAACTAATCCATGAAGATGAACCATGCTCGACTTTTGTGAGTGTGCAAGAATGTATTGCTCTTTAATCTCAATCCTTAGACTCAAAAACCCCACAATAAGCAGATGACCGTTTTCACGGATTGTTAGGTAAATGCTTCTCGTTCCTTTGTGGGAAGGGGTAAATCTGGTTCCTGTGGGCTAAGGGGAGAGAAATATTGTTCCACCATGTCTTCTGTAACTCGCTCCAAGCTCGGAGGATCCCACTGCATATTCAAGTGAAACCGTATTGATAAACTTCGAAAATCATGGCAATGCAATTACTTATGGTTAATGCATCTTTCTGCTTGAACAATATAACAGCAAGTGTCTATATGTATAATGCTAGCAACAATGTTCTTTTGTTTCTCTTACCTTTGGGGCCAAATCCTTGTCCACCATTCGTGCCCGAACCCCCTGCAAAGAATTAGAAAAGGAAAATGAGGAGTTCAAAGTAATGCTATCCATTTGAAATTATATTGAATTATAATTCTTTTATACCTCATGAAAATCAGCTGAAATATTTTTGGATATTCCCTGTAGACTCATATGATACTCCCGGATCAAACACTGATCAAGGGTTTGAAATCTGCCTTCTCTTATCTGAGGTAATCTAAATTAGTTACTACCAGCTCAGATAAAATTCGATCTAGATGACATGTCATGAATAGAAATATGACTCACTGATCTTAAGGAAACCTTCAAACTCAGAGGTGATGCTTCTGCAAGCCTTCTGAGGGTGGAATTGCACCATGGATCATTTGTTCTTGAAGCCTCACTTTCCTGAAACCCAAATCCCAGAAAACGGGTTTCCAAGTAGTTGTAATTTAGAACAAGTTTTACATATATCCCTTCTGAACAACAATAAAATTGGTAACACCAATTAGAAGAATCTATTCAAAGGATGTCATATATGTTTGCTTTCTTTTTTGAGAAGAAGGAAGGTGATAGGGCTGGAGAGTGCTTTAATTTCAAGAAGTGATCCAGCAAATTGTACTCAAATGGAGCTCCAAAGAGGTTTCATTTTAATCCGGTGGAAGGCATATCCCAAAAAAAGAAAACTTTAAAAATATGTTGCGATTCCTTGATTGATCAACCTTACCAAGCTGCAGATGATCTCTTCAACTGTGTCGTGGCTGAAACATCTATCGACAGCTTCAATCCTAAACACACGAGACTAATTGTTCAGTCAAGCAAAAGGTATATGGACAAGATATCGGTAAATTTGTGAAATTCTTAGTTTATTCAGATCGAGCGAGTTAAGAAGTCTGGAGTGAAAAGCACACAAGAAACGATTTGGTAACATACCTATGAAGTACACTCATCTTATCCGGATGGACTAGCTCTCCATACTTTCCAAGAGAAGCTTCAGTGTCTGAAGGATCATCAGTAACCAGTTTGTCTAAATGTTCTTCAAGTAAACGAAGCCTCTGTGCAATAAAAGAAAGAAAGAACGATCATATAACTGGAATAAACAAATAAAATGTTGAAGAGACGATTCCACAAGCACTAACCGAACTATGTGTATAGTGTGTGGCTAAACCACAGGCAAACATTTCAGCTCCACTGAGTGTTTCTCCAGTTAGGCCTAAGTATTCACCTGCAAGCAATGATATAGAATGTTTAACAGGATTATATCAAATCAACATTTCTGATCATAACAAATGTTTAACAGGATTATATCAAGTCAACATTTCTGATCATAACAATCATTGGAATAATTCCATTATTAGGTAAAGCTAAAGTATACCTAAGTGACCGGGCAGATGTGAGAGATAGAAAGATGCACCAGCATCAGGGTGAAATCCAATCAGTGTTTCGGGGGTAGCAAATACCTGCAGAACATTGGATATTTTCTCAGGTAATAGTAGAACACTTAAGAGGGCACCATTAAAACCTGTTGATGAAAATATTCTTAACTGTGCTCAATGGTGGTCAGGGCGGAGGTAACAAAAGATTTAAGCTTTTAATCCTGTATCCCGACCATGGGGCTTCTAGAAATGGAGGACTGCAATATTTGGCTTTTAACTTAATATATTAATTATTTTTTGAGTTTTGACACAACGCTGGATGACAGATTGTCGCAGAGCTGCACTACATGCTATACTTTGAAACCAGAATTTGATCAACCTTCTAAATACCAAATTTACATACCACAACGAAGTCTTACCCTATTAGAGACTTGAATAATAATCAGATATCAACAGACACGTTAAACATTTTATGCACATGGCATGGCAAGGAAGATTGCTAAATTATCTCAATGCAGAAGGAAGAGTGCAAAGTGAATAGTGAACTTAAAAGGCAAGGTAAATAGAAGTAATCGAAAGTTTTCTGTTACATACCGTTCTATCAGTTGCAACTCGAAACGTCCCAGGAATGGAGACTCCACCACCACCACCCATAGTAATGCCATGCAGTATAGCCACCTAAGGAACACTCGCTACAATATCAGTTTTTTTCGGCCTTCCCACCAGAATACTTACAGGAGACTAATGGTATACTTGTATAAGGCCAGACTTTAAACGACTAGAAAATGAAGTGAGACTAACCCCAAATAGTGAAATACAGTTTAAGCTTATTTACAATGTTGTGAACTTGCACGATCATGTAAACTCATATCATATACGTTACCTCAAGCTCTTAGCAAGTGAAATCAGATATATATCAGTAGTATTACAAAGATAAGGAAGAGCAAAGACAGAAGTCACTGAATCATGCAAGCTGGTAGTCATTTAGAAGCTGGAGAATACTTACATGCGGCTTCAAATATGTACCTAGTAGGTATATGAAACTATATAATTTCCAGAAAAACTCCCGACAATCATCAAACTTCCCTGCATAGATTTAACCACATGTAACAGTTCAGATGAACTGAGATGATCAAAACTTCAGTCTGGAGAAAACAGTTAAAAATGTTACCATGTTGGTCTCTTGGAGACATCAAAAACTTCCCTCTTACCTTGATTTATCAAGTGATATAGACCAACTATATCTCCACCAGCACAAAATGCCCTGCCACTCCCCTTCATAAATTCAAAACAAAACCTAAGTGCACTTCACAAACTCAAATCAAAGGTCATGTGCGTCCACAAGTTCAAACTTTAACTATAAACAACGAAGCAAAAGAACTCACCTTCAATGTCACAAAACCAACATCTGGATCGTCCTCCCACGATCTGTACAAACTCAACAACCTAGCTGCCTGAAAGAAACATCATCACACTCCGAAGTCATCCAACAGCAACACGATTCTTATGTTATTTTCAATTTTATCTTAAACATATCTTTTACCATCACTTTAAAGCATAAAAAGATTACATCTTTAAAGACTTGTTTCATTTTCTGGACAACCATTCTGATTCTAGTCTCAAAGTGGAACAATCAAGTGGAAAAGGTACCATATTGGTATTAAGGGAATTGAGAACAGATTCCCTATTGAGAATGGCGGCTCTCGAGTGAGCTTTTCCTTCAACCAGTACCTGCCACCATAAAATCTCAATCAAAAGAACGAAACTTGGATGTGGGTAATCTTAAAAGAAGATGACAAACAACTAACTTGGCTCTTAAGATCATCATCTACGGTGTCATTCCTTGGCAGAGAACAGAGAGCTCTGCTCTGGTTACAGAAGAAGTAGCCAAAATTCTGACTTATCTTGCCCCTCCTGAAAATGGCGGCAGCTGCTGTACTCAAACCTCGCATTTTTAGCTTCCTCTCTTAGTTTGTTTAACTCAAAATCGAAACCCAGATTTCATCCTCAAACTCTATCCTTGTCCCAGATATGGATTGGTGTTGCTCTGTTTCTCTAACGAAAGATCTGGAGCTTTTTAAGGACGAATAGTTGGAAATTGAGCAACCCAAATCAGTACAGTATATGTACATCCCTTGTACCTTTTTGGAGTGACATTTGAGAGGGCATTAAACCAGGAAAGAAGCCGTGAAAAGGCACAGAAATCTAACAAAGATTAGAATATAACCAGAACAAATGCTTATGTTACTTGCACGGCAACCTCGAAGATTGAGTCTGCTTACAATATCCGAATTAAATAGATAAACGACATGTCGTAGAGGGAAGTTTGTTTTCAAGAGATGAGTTAGAATAATTGGATTTAAACGGGAAAAAAAAAGAGAAAAGAAAGTGATTAGATGGATTTTCATATTTTTAATTATTCAATTTGAATGCTTAAAATTTTAAACAAATCTAAAATCATATTTAATAACATAAATAATTTTTTTTTATACAGTTTTCTTTACTTTAAAATTAAAATTTTAAATCAGTTTAATTTATATATGTTAATATATGTTGTGAACTCATCCTTTTATCCAAAATTTAATCTTTTTATAGGTTAAACAAAATAAGTTTAAGTTTGGTCTAATCTTAAATTAACGGATCTAATTGGTTTGATCAGTTTTTGAGTCAGCTCAAATTTTTAAAAAAAATTTAAATTTCGAATAAGGCTCGATCTTAAATTGTCTGCCTAAAGTCTGAAAATTTTAAGAAGTGAATACATAATTTTTAATTTTTGTCAGATCAAACGGAACCAAAATTTTGTAGTTGATTTTCATCCCTATTTTTTTATAAGGATAAAATCTCCAAAGTACCTGTTATAAGAATTCTGAATTCAATTCAACGTTCTTCAACTTTCATTCTCATCAGGTGCCTGTGGTTGCGAATCCAGCAAATACCAATGCATTAATCCTGAAAATGTGCACCTTCTATCCCTGAGAAAAACATAACATAACATGTCTTACACGACTTGATCATAACAGAGTGCTAGGCCAAATCTCTGAGAGACTAAATGTTCGTGTAATTGATCTCAGAGAGCTTGTTTTTGATGATTAATGGTCGCCTCTCTCGTCTTCCCTTCTTTTTCTGGCTAACCATTTTTATGCAGAATATGCTTTACTGACAGTGATTCTTCATTGTCTGCATTAGGTTAAACAATGCGTTCATCACCACACTGCAGCCATTAAAAGTATACTAAAGAATGTTCTTTTCTTTGGTCTAAGTGAATACCATTTGCATCTTCTTCTCGGGGAAAATGGTTTCAATGGGATTGCATTCAGACGAAAATCCAGACTGGTATCATTACTTTTTCCTGTTACTTGCAGGAAAGGACACTGGTCTATTTTTCAGGATAATTGCTCCAAACTGGATGTTCATCAATTTTTGTTTTTCCAATTAGATCAATTTCAATCTGACTTCTCACGTGTTTTTATCTGAAAGTATGAACATCTGTTGTCAAATGACTGAACTGGTATGACCATATTGATCACTGAATGCTGTGTTCTTGCACTGATAGGTCGATTCAATCAAGAAAATGAAAATGAATGTAAGCAACTGTTCTCAGGTTTCATTCTACGGATGAAACTGGTTCCTGCATAAGTAATCTGTTCCCATCTCTGGAGGTTTTGACATGACCCTCTTACCTTTTGTTACTTGTCAGATATTATTGACACTACCAAATATCACCCACAAGCCTCTGTGTTGGTTGGTGGTTTTCATCTCTGCTTGGCTACTTGGGACAACATTTGATGGTTGATCGGTCTTGTATGTTTTAGATGTGCACCAACTTCCTGGAGGTAGACATTCTGGACCATGTTCTGACGCGTAGGGATTTTGAAGTTTCCTTCCTACATTAAAGATCCGAAAAGTTTGGTGTCTCAAATGGGGACCATTTGCTGTTTTTTCACTCTTAAACACTCCATTAGTGTGGAAGCTTCGTGGGGACTGCCATGTAATGGTAATACAATACCCTTGTTGTTGTTTCTGATGTTGTCTGTTAGTCAAAAGCTTATACGTGAGCTTGAACAAGCAACAACGTTCCTGTTTGATCATGTTTCAATACAAGTTGGAATAGCACAGGGTGGTTGAAGAACCACCCTGATCTGTCAGTCATAACCGTGCTTAACGATTCTAGTTAAGTTGGATCAGCTCCAAATACTGCTTGTTTTGCTGGAAATGTTTGAAAATTTAGATCAAGACAGGTTTACTAATGTTACAGTTCAGGTTGTCCCTGACAGTTGTCTCAGCAAACAGTCACAGAACAATGGTTGGCACTGGCAAGGAAGCCCTGTAATGGGTGATGGAAAGTAGATCTTGTGCAGGCAATTGCAATTCCAGGAAGCCCTGGAATTGGTGTTTTTAAGCTAACTAAACTTCACTAAGATCTATCTAATTTAAATCGACAAATCTGAATGTATTTGAAATAGAGTTTAAAATCAAATCAGTTGAATAATTTATTTAAATTATATATTTTATAAAAAATATTTTAATTTCTACTGTAATTCTTTTGGCTACTTTAGCTGGTTCATATTAGAATTAGTAGTGGGTTAAACCCGAAAAGTCAAAGTCGAAAAGAGGATTCTTCACTTCTTTCTTTCATTTAAAATTGTGCATAAGACTTTTATTTTACACGGTCTCTAAGTGATAAAAAAGAGAATCCGATAAAAGGTTCGGATCATAATAGAGCTTTTTTCAGTATAAGAAAATTATACAGTATCTATTTTTCATTGATAAAGGGATATTTACGTGAGATTCCTTTAGTATTATATTCATATTGTCGTATTGAATAATCCTATTCGTTTGCTGTCTATAAGATCTGATAGCATTGTAAAAAGAAAAACCAATGAGACCGAATGGAACTGGGCCGAAGTTTCCAAACCTAATTAGGAGATGAGTAGGTGTAGAATAAAATTATCTGACTAAGACTAAGAGTAGACATACCGTACACTACAGTCAACGTCTGTGTCAGCCTTTCACCAAATGCCCCCCACTAGTACCCGCCCTATACTGTACTCACTCCCTCTTTGTTTTGGACCATCCGACTACTCTTCTACTTCGGAATCAACACACACTTCTATACGCGCTTAAGCTTATACACTACGCCATACTCGCCAACCTTTATCGACACATTTGTACGTAAGGGTATTTAGGTAAGTTTATATAAATCAATTGCGTTATATTTTGTGGCGTTTGGAACTATGGTGCGAGTGTCAGAAGGAGAAACAAACTCAATGCGACACCAAATAATACGTGGTACGACGGAGATGCGATTCATCTCCCCTGTTGTCCTTTCATGTTTGACTATTATGCCCCTCCCTTCTCATTATTTTTTTAAAAAAGTTTAATGAATCTCATTATTTCCACCACACTTGAATCCTTTCAATTAAACCACGTTTTTATTTTCTCTTATACTTATAAATAATTTATTATTTGTTAATTTGAAGATATATTATAATATTAAATTTGGAAAATATTTAATTATTAGTAAAAATCATAAAATAACATTTATATAATTATTTAAATTTGACTCTAATTCAAATATGTTATTAAAAAATGAAGTTATTTTTTATAAGTAATTTGAATATTACATGAGACAAATGAGTTCAAATTAAGTTAAGTTACAATGTAGTCAATTTAAAATAATTTTACAAAAAAATCGTACACACAATAAATTAAAATAATTTAATAAAATTTCTTAGTTTCTAATATCATAAATTATCTTTTCAATTGATTTAAATTCTAAAAAATCTATAACTTGTATCATTTATATTATAACCTTCAACTAAAAATTAATAAAACTATAATATCATGACTAAGTATCATACAAATGAAGAATTGTATGACATATCTTTTTTATAAGAATTAAATACGTAATTATTATTTTTAAATATGTTTGAAATTAACTTATATATCAATTATATTTATCTAAATAATTACTTAATAAATAAATAAAACTTCAATTTCACAATTAAGGATGACAATGACTCAGCTCATTCAATTTTTTTAAAATTAAAAGTATAAAATAACATCTTTTTTTAATATGGGTAACTTAGATCTACTCGAAGCCTAACTCTTCTTTGTTTAGACTAGTTGAGCCTCACATTAGTCTATACCTAAGCTTAACTCATAAGCCGATTCATTAAAAATACCTAAATTTGAATCAATAAATCAACAATTTGTCATCCCTACTTATAACTAAAAATTAACTTCTTATCGTATGAGCAATAACCCAAAAAAGACTTCCAATTGTCATTCGACCTCAACACTAAGTGCAAATAACATGTTTTTTTAACAAAATATACTTCTTCTTTTACCTCCAAGGTTGGGGTCATTTTCGTAAAAGAGATCGTTTCATACACCCAGTCAAATATTGCTAAGGGCAAGAATGACAATGTATATGCATGTCGGCTATTGGAAGAAAGGATTTCAAGTATGCCAGTTATACATAGGTTGACATGCCCCACATAAAATAATACACACAACACGCAAGAATTTCAAAAATGTGTTTATTTTATTTAAAATATTATAATATTAACGTATTTTTTTTTTAAATTACATACATTAAATAAAGAGATAATAGATTAAAAAATATTAAAAAATTTATGAATATTTTAATTTAAATAACTATTTATTGATGTGATTAATATATAAATATCTATATATTATTTGACAGATATATGATATCAACAAAGCCTCTTTGTTAAATAAGAATAAAGTTGCATACTATCAGATCTCTCCTGATCTCGCACCATAGCGAGACTTCAACTAAATATTGATGACGATGATGACGACGAATACCATATCAACAAAAATAATATTTTAATATAATTTATATAAATTTCAAGATAGTGGTTAAAATTTTTTAAAAGTTCCATACTAAATTAAAATTTTTAAAAAATTTAATTTGTTATTTCTTAAATAAAATAAACTTTTTGACAACATATAAATTATTAATGTTAAATAAAATAATTAATTTTAATAAAAAAATTAATTTGTTATTTCTTAAATAAAATAAACTTTTTGACAACATATAAATTATTAATGTTAAATAAAATAATTAATTT
>JAOQMM010000004.1:1010881-1026930 GCA_027563515.1 Erythroxylum platyclados
GGTATGATTTGTATATTCTGATTTTTCATTAAAGTTGTAACTTATTTTAAATACGTACTATTAACTTTTGCTTTGGAGCAATCTTCCTCATCATTCCCTTGGAGGAGATAGCTAATAGACTGATAACGATGACATAATTGCCGGGAACGCTCCTGGTTCTTGTCTCAAGGACCCAATGATTGGAGTTGCCCGTACACATGAAATTCCAGAGGGCATTTTAGTCTTTTAATTAAGCATTTACATGAGTTCATTAGGTTACTAAGTACTAACCCATTTGGCTTATCTTCTTCTTCTTCCTCTCTTAAGACATGGTAGAATTCATTTACCTGACGACAATGCCCCTCGATTTATGTTTCCTTTTCAATGATTGGGTTTGCCGTACGTTTGGAAATCCCGAGGGCATTTGCGTCTGTGTGTTTTTACAAGCGTCCACCTTCTTCGTTCTTAATTCTTTTCTTATACTGTGTCCATTCTGGTATTTTTTGATCTGTAATTACCTGTCGTTTTATGTTTAAGACTTACCTAGGATTACAATTACACGATATGCCTTGTCTTGTAATAACAGACAGTTCGGATTAAAAAGATAAAATGTCGTCCTGCAGGTTCCATGTACTTCCTGAGTTCGACAATGGAAAACGAAGTTGCAGAAGACGATTAGCTGATCATAATCGTCGAAGGAGAAAATCCCACCAGACGAATCAAGAAAACCACAAATCCCAGTTGGAGAATGCTCGGAATTGTTCTACCGAGAATGTCTCAAGTGAGTTACGTTATCTGCCGGTTTCAGGTTCTTGCTTAACTCTTATCTGATACGTTTTCCCTGGAAAATTTTTTCAGGGTCTCCTCAGGATTCTGGACCTCATTCCTCATCCTCAGTAACAGTGGCAATATCACCACCAAGAATGTCTCTCGATTGTTTCAAGCAAAGGCCATATCAAGTCGCTGCTTCTTCTTCTGCATCTTCGAGCTCACTCTTTTTCTCAAGTGGGTAATAAAAGGAAGAGAAGAAAATCTAATGTTTTTTTTTTCCTGTCAACTCTGAATTTTATTGAAATTGATGTTTAGTAACATCAAAATGTAGCAGTATCCAAGTAATATAAATTCCTATTTTTCGTTGCAAAAAAGAGCAATAAGTTCTTCTTCTTTTTTTTTTACTTTAAAGTGTAAAAGCAGGTGATACAATTTCTCAGATGCGCACTTACTATTTACTGCAAGGTATCTGCAGAGAACGTTAAAGGTATTTTCACTACAAGGAAAATGGTTCCCGACAACTGTAGTAGAAGGGTGTGGTAAAAGTGGAGTGAACTTGGAGTTTTCCAATATAAGTGTCTGTTTGGTAGGCACAAGGCAGAGAGGGTTCAGGATTATTATCGATTAGGGTATTGCATTATTTTCCTTTTGTTTGGTCAGTAGGAATTTTCCCGGAAAAAGCTGTGATTTCAAATGTTGAAGGTAAAAAAAACAAAAAGGTGTGTACCAACATCAAGACCAAGGTAACATGAACATTTCAGGAATTTTTAGAGAAGATATCAGTTTATCTCCTACTTTGTGTTCCCTTCACATCAAGAACAGGAATGAATAATCAACGACTAGAAAAACAAAAACAAAACAAAAAAACATTTAGGTAGAGGTTGGTTTTAATGATTTGGAAGCCAGCCAGCTTAAAGCAGCTTCGACGAAATTCACGATCTTGGAAACTGAATGTCCTTTCAAACTTCGTAATCATCATTGTCACTGCTACTGTGAGTAGTCTTTGTTGTGAGCTTTCTGTGCGCATATTGAATATGGAAACTTAAACTTCAAATTTTTGGTTGTGGGATCATACGAGAGCGGTGCTTTTACTTCTTCCAACCGCGAAATTTCCTCAACTTTTGGCTGTGCTAAGCTTGTTTTGTTTTGTTTTGTTTTCTTGTCTTTTTCCCATTTGAGATCTCCATCTCTATCAATAATAATAATAATAATAATAATAATAATAATAATAAGAATAAAAAAATAATAAGAACAATAATAATAATAATAACAATCCGCTCAGGAGAGGGACATAAATTATATACAAATTTTCTTTTACATTTTTACAAAGATGTTATTTTTGTGATTTAAATTCATAATTTCATAAAAAAATAAGCTTACCTATTACTCTAAATCTCGCCTTCTTTTTTTCATTAAAATTATGGAAAAATGATAAAGCACGAGAACCCATTGCTGGAGATGTTGGGAGTTGTAGTTGAAGAATGTGAAGAAAGATGGTTCAAATTAAAATATCTCTTTTCAGTTCGAAATTTATTTTTTGTTATATGACTTTGTTTTATTTCAGTACTTATATTATAGAATTTCTCTTTGATATTATTTAATTATCACATTCCGTCATATTTTGACAATTTTTAACTATTTTTAACCAAAATGACGAAATATTATAAATATTTAAATTTAAAGACAAAGAAAAATGATATAAAGATTAAATTAGAAAAATCAAATTGAAATTGAAGTGTAATTAACTCAAAAATGTATACCTTTTAATTTAGAGTTTTTATATTTATAATTTGAATAATGCATGCATTGCAAAGGTATAAAATCAATTTTATTTTGTATCCCACAATCTAAATTTCATGCTACATTTATAACATATTTATTAATTTTGAATATATATATATTAAATTTAAATATTATTCCTTTTGTTAGTAGATGTGCATATCCACAAAACATTTTGAAATATGTATATATATTTGGTTATTTGAAGGAAATCAACGAGAGAATCTAGTAGAATTGAGCCTACACTTCAATGTTTGGAGAAGTGTCCCTTTCTCATACCTTTCGCCTCTAATGTCTTACGCCCACCACCATGTCCCTTGGGACCTTCCTTCGGCTGGAAAGTGAGCTATTCTATTTCAATATTTATTTATTTGAAATTAATAATATAATTATTATTTTGTGTTTGCACAATTTTTCAAGTGAGCGAGAGCCGGGAGCAATTGACTCCTTTGTTATTAAAAGATTATATGTTTGAATTATGAAAATAACTTCTTTGTAAAAAATATAAAGATAAGGTTGTGTATATCAATGATCCTCTCCAAACTTCTGCAAGGCAAAAATTTTTGTGTACTGAGTACATTAACTTTGACTTTTATAATATAGTAAGAAATATTATTTATTAACACTTTTTAGTTTGTACCCTTTAATCTTCATGTTTATTGTATTCAGTTTTAAACAATTTTGAGAATTTTTATTTTAAGAGCAACTTAAGCAAAGCTCAGCAAATAATTAGTATCCTGTATATATTATATTTCTATAAGAACATTAATTTTTATCATTATATATACTCATATGTTTTAATTTCTATTTTTTTATTTTTTATTTATATTATTAATGACTAAATAATTTGATGACCATCAATTTTTTTAATTTTTATTACAATGTATATATTTATGAGTTTTAATTTCTATAACATTTGTGCCTTTTTTTTATTCTTTCGTATAATAAGGAAAACAACCAAAAAAAGTAACACTCAAGTGGACGAAGATGAACATGATCAAGTAAAAGTGCAGTAACACAGACTTAGTTAAGAAGAGTGGTCCAATGAACTGTGACTCTGGAAAGTCCCGGTCAAGCTAACAGAGAAGACCTCTTTGACGAGTTCAATGGTACGACGAGAAGAGTGAGTATGTGAGCACAATTGGGTTCTTGAACAAGTGCATGAATGAAGCAACAGCCATGGTTTCTCAATCCCAATCCCCAATTTAATGGGAAAGGAAGGGGGTCCCCACCATACACGTAAATCATCTTCTTTTCTGTTCATCGTCATCGTCTCTTCTTCCTCCTCCGTAACCATACACATTTAATGCTCTAACTCTGTCTCTGATCATCATAAACTTTGTGAGGACCGTACCTTTTTAAATAAATGCAACTACTACTATTGCTTCTGCTACTATATAACTCAGCGTCTTCTGTTCATTCATGGAGATTAGATGCTAACTTTTCGAAGCTCCCTCTTCTCGTGGAGACGACTCTTTTTCTCTTTAGGTTCTTACGGATATAATATAAGTATATAACTGATACGGGGGTCTGCAACTGATTCTATGAGTTTGCAGGTTCAAGTGTTGTCCACGTGAATGATAACGACAAATGATATGTTAGCTCTTTGGAAAAGATTCGTCATTGTAAATTATATATGTACTGTTTTAGATATTTAAATAAATTTTATAATATTAAAAACATTTATATTCAAATTATGTGGAGTTACTTCGATAAGAATTGTAATTAAAATTAAATTAATTGTTTATCACTTAATAATTTGATAAAATTTTAGTAAAAGTTACTTTTAAAATATATTTGATACTATAAATCACTTTTAATTAACTCAACGGGTTAATTAAAAAAATTCAAATTTTACTTAATTTTACAATTATATCTCGAACTTTAAAAAGTGACAATTAAATGCTCAAATTTTCAATTTTTTTTCAATTTTAACCTAATGTTAATGTTTTCGTTAAATTTACTGGCGTGATTTGCCACATGTTTCAGAAATCCCAACTAAACGACATCATTTAATACACGTCAACCAAAATTAACACAACTAATAAAAATTAATTAAATAATATCGTTTAATCAGATAACTAATTAAACGACGTCGTTTAGGGATTTCATTTTTTAATAACAACGTTGTTTTAATTATGTGATTAAACGATGTTATTTCATTAATCTTCATTAATTATGTTAATTTCACCTAACGTGTATTAAATAATATCGCTTAGTTAGGGTTTTTGCAGCACGTGGCAAGTTACGTCAGTAAACTTAAAAAAAACACTAACTTCATGTTATAATTGAAGAAAATTAAAAGTTTGAGTATTTAATTGCTACTTTTTAAAATTCGGGTTATAATTAAAAAATTGAGCAAAGTTTGAGATTTTTTAATTAACCCTGATTCAAAATAATGAATCTAATTTTAAAAATGAATCAAATCATACAAAATTTTGCCATCTTTTTTATCTTAAATTGTAAAATAAAATTGACGAGAGCTATGACAACGAAAAATTAGTAACTCATCTTAATTTTGAAAATAAAGATCGAGCATAATTAAATAATTTATTTAAATTATATAATTTATAAAGTATTTCATATAATTATTATGAACAGATGAAATAGTCGACTCAATCTAACAAAATAAGAAACCCCAAAGGCTCTACTTACCGATCAAGCCATGAAAAGTGGCAAAAAGTATGTCGTACTTCAAAGGGCACATTCAATTTTTTTGATCAGACACAAGAGTAATGGTTGGACCGCGTTTTTCTCTGAAGAGGCAAGCTGATTAAAATAGAAAAAAACGATACAAGTCTCTGGTCATCAATGGAGTTTGAAAGAAGAAGAGAAGAACAAGAAGATGATATTATTGATGTCGTTGTTGTTGTGTGGTCCTGACAGAGGATGACTAAGCTTAATATTGACATGACATAGAATGATATTTTGTTTTAAAGCTTTGAGTTCACTTTCCAAAATTATAGAAAAAGTTTAAGAATCTAAGCCTTCTTATCCAACGAACTTTCACTACTTAGAAAACAACTAGTCATGTGGGTGTATCATAGATCTGTCGTGGAATCGCAATAACACATTTCAAGTTGTTAATACACTTTTTCTGATGCTTTGGAATTATTGGCATGCATTTCAGGAAAGAAGATTGTCTTCCAAAGTGATTGATAGATTGTAATTTGAATAAAAGATCAATTTTTTAATTCAAATTCTCTATGCCAATTACTCTATTTTAACCATGTTATCATCCCAAAATATCGTTATTTTATGTCTATTTACATATAAAATAATAATTTTGAAGGTAACAACAAGGTTGAAACATAACATCGAGTATGATTTAACACATCGTCAAAAGTCTCAATATTAGAATTATTGAAGATTTTTATGATATTATAAAAATTTTAAATAATATTTCAACAAAAACTCTTATAAACACTTATTAAATATAATAATAAATCCTCTTTTTAAATTTCAACATATGAAAAATTTCCATAACATTTATAAAAGGAAATTTTTAAACATTTAAAAGCCAAAAAAATGATAATTTTAAATTTTAAAATCTTTTAGAAGTTGAATTAAATGTTTACTCTAAGGATGCAATCATCATCTAAAAGATATTTTAAGAAAACATAATTATAAAAAGAAAATAGATGCTATGATTTCTTAGTAACAAAAAGTTTAACATTTATATCATTATTTTGGCCAAGATTTAAAAGATTTAAGATAACCAGGCAACAATCACACATCTTCATAATATTTTCTGAAAAATCACCAAATTAAGATGATATGTGAACAAACAGACAATCAAATCAATCGAGATAATCTCATGGATTTTTACCACGCTAAAGGACCAATATGATCACAAAGCAAACGGTTGAATAATTCTGAAGATGGACATGGACATGGAGGAAGAGTCAAGTCATTCAAAAGTGTTCCACTCTTCTTCTTCTTCATCTTCCTCTTCAGCTTCTTCTTTACTTTTCATTCTCGAAGGCAATATCCCAAATGCCGAACTCGGAGTTTGCATGAGGTCTAATGTAACGTGTCTGCTAGAGTCGTGGAACCGATTCCAACAATGTGGCTCGATCACCATCTGACCCTGATAGGTCGTCAAGCAACTGGCATTGTTGAATTGAGAAGACTCGCTCAGGCTCAGCCCTTCCATGGTGGTTTGGTGGTGGTGGTTCAAGTGTCGTTCCAGGATTAGCTGTCGAGCTAGTACGGCTGCGCGGTGTTCGTTGATCAACTCCCGCAGTGCAGCGCTCGATCTTGAAGAAAGATCAGATGGGGAAACCCAAGAATCGGTCTTCGATGACAGAAGAGAGAGAGCACTTCCTCTTGGTGATGTTAAGTGTGTCAATCTTGCACCAATCAACTTGTCTGAACCATGGAATGGAACTTGCAGGTTATTTCATGGCGTCAATCTTCACAACCTCAATCAGAAACCATAAAGAGTCAGCCATTAAAGTACCTTGAGAAGAATTCCTGGGAATAGAATCGTTAGAGCTCTTTCTTCTCCTCTCGTTGTGCCCAGCCAATCTCCTCCTACAACTCCTCTTCGAATCATCAAACTCTGACACTACATGAAACCTATATACCCATCAAAACCTATCAGACCCCATATATCTTCAACTTAGGTTACACTAAAAGGAGAAGATAAGAACTAGTTTGTTCTTCAAAAGGATGTGAAATTAACTTACCTGCTGCATTGCTGACAGAACCGCTGCTCCAACCCTAGAACGAGGACCATCGGAGCTTTTGAATGCATCTCACAAACTTTATGTCTCTTGTGATAGTCCTTAGCGTCGGTCAACGCGACGTGGCAGCCGTCCACCTGACACCTAGGCTGCAAGGTGGCAGGAGACCCACCTGACCCCGCCGTCGACGAGGAGGCTACCGTCCCCATGTGATGAATATCGTAGTGTTTGCCTCTTTTACCCAATGAAAACCCACCACCCAAGTATCGGTCACTCACTCCACTGCTATTATCCTCGAAGTAATGCCGCTTCCCGAGCTTCAAGCACATTAGATGCGGGTCAGGGTGCAAATTCGACCCGTAGAGCGAGTGTTGCTGATACGGCGGCTCCTCGTAACGGTACAAACAGTTGCTTTGGTGACCGAACACGACCCGAGTCGAAGCATTCTCTCCTTCTTGTTGTTGTTGCTGCATGGAACATGAAGTCTCTGGTACTAGAGAGAAACCGGTAGTGGTAACGCTTGCTGTTGTTGAGCTATACATGTTATTAAGCTCCCATATCTCCCATGGAAGAGAAGGGTTATCGTCGTTTTGTCCTCTCCCGCCACTTTCCATGTTTACGTTCTTTTTTCTTACCTGATCTTTGCTTGTTGGACTGAAGCTTTCCTTTTTTGTTTCTGAAAATAGAAAACCTGCACTATAAACTCGGTTTCCCTTTTATTCCTTATCTTGTACCGTCCTTGTCTTTCCTTCTTTTTCAAGAGGACAATTATGGAGCATCGGGGGTTGGTCGTACACACTAAGATCAGTACACAATCTGGCTTTCCTGCTAATGGTGAGAGGTGGAAGATAATAGGTGGGTAGGCACGTGTGAGTAGTGGAAGAGACACGTGTGAAGAGTGAAGAGGGCCTATCCAAGTGTATTGATTTGATTTGATAGAAAAGCAAAGGAAGAGATGATTATGATGAGACTGGAGCGGAGCAGATCAGATACCAACTTTCTTTTATTATTTTATTCATTTTTTGCTCTGCAGAAATTATTTGCCGTACCAAGACCACACGCAGTTCAAAAGTTCGTGTACCTCATTGTCCCTTTCTCTGTCGAAATTTTACGTACACTTCAAATCCGTTCTCCGTTTCACACGAGAGTGCACTCTACGCTCTGTTCTCGACTGTGGGAATAGTGATTCTGCCTAAATTGTTCCAAATCTTTATGGAATCAATTGGTCAGTGAAGAAAATGCAACTTTATATTAGATCTCTCGTTTAAGTTGGATGAATTTTTTAAAAAAATTATATTTTTAAAGTTATGAATTACTAAATTAAAATTTAATTAAATAAATTGAATAGTTGTGTGAAAATTCAAACCTAACAGTCCAATTTTATAAATTTAAGTATCTTCAATGTTCAACATTATAATAACAACAATATTCAGTATAAATATTATTGACATATAAAATTTAAGAAAGTCAAATAGTACATAATTTTATTCTTAATCAATAGAGAAATTATTTCCAAATTACTAGAAGAGAATATATTTTAAAAAATCAATATTACTAATTTAAACTAAATATAATTAATTTAAATTAATGATTAATAATTAAATTAAATTATTAGGTTAATCATATTTGATTAGCTTATATATATCATTTATATTATGTTTATTTTATTATTTTTAATAGAAATTAAAAAAATTAGATTTTAAATATCAAATATTCAATAATTTTAATTTTAATTTTTAAATTAATTGAATTATTGAAAATTAGTATTTTTTTATCCTTTTTTATTTAAGAAGGTTACAATTCCCGTTGATTGGGAATAAAATTAAAAGTCCAGATTATATTTATGTTATTAAGAATACTAAATGTAGAAAATAAAAATCTTGTTTCATTTAATGCAACAGTCTGTAAAGTTAAAGAATCACGGCAGTCCATACACGTGTCATAATGTGGGCTCCACCGTAGACATTGACCCAGTTGTCCTTGATTGTGACTACACATTCCCATTCTCCTCCAACAGTTGCATTATAATTGGAGTCAAGCTGTAGTACTACTTCTACAGCCACCTCATCATATAATTCCATAAATATTTATAATTTTATTAATTTATAAAATAGAATAAAATAATTAATTTTTAAAAATTTAAATTTTGTAGTATATTAATTAAATAAATTATTCAAATTCCTAGTTGTTAATAAAGCAGTGATGGGAAAGCTACAAAACAATGAGGAAACCTTGAACGAACCCCACTCTTGCTTTTTAGAAGTGTTAATCACGTCCCAGTGTTGATGAATCCATGGGCTCACGCGCCGTCACGTCGGGTTTTATACTTTACTGTTCAATTCTCGTTTATTTATCTTTCAAGAAATCGGAGATTTGTTGCTTTTATCAGTTTTATCTGCTGTGGATGAAAAAGCAATACCTGACACTGATGTGTACTTGTCAATATCAGACTTGCTTAGCCCAAAATTAATTAATTTAATTCAATACTTAAAATTTTTTAATTTTAATATTATTCTATTTATTTTTGGGTAAAAAATAATGCTAAAATTTAAATTAATTGATATTTGGGTATGAAAAATTAAATTGGTGGATGCAAACAAACATATCTTGTAACTGGTGCGGTATCCAATGTTTGTGGGACCAATCATTATGAATCAAAAGTTTGCCACTTCGCCACGTGTACGGTGTGTATGTTCTAGTCGTACAGGAATTGTATATTTATTTCAGAGGTAGTAATTAAATAAATACACACAAAAAAAAAGCATATGAATAAATAAATAAAAGCCGAACTTCCCATTGAGTTGGGACTTGGGAACGGAGAGGAAAGAGAAAGTGAGTGTTATGTCCGTACTTTGTAAGAACTGCCACGTGTAAGTCAACAAACTCCATCGCCGACCCCTAAGTTTCTTCTTCCCTCGAACGAAACAGTGTTGGGAAACAGAGAGACATGGGTACTTTGAGACCACATTTGTTTCTTTTAATGAAACAGCAAAAAGTATTGTAAATGAGAGAAAAAAGAATATATATATATAGAGAGAGTGAGAAAGGTGAAGAGAAGCTATGGTCTATGGAGGAGGGTTGGGGACCATATTCAAACTTTGGTAGGTTTAGGAGGGGACCATTAACATAGTATAGTATAATCTAGTATGTAACATAGTCCTATGTACGATGATTTTGCTACAAATCTTGTGGACATTGTATTATAAACATTCTCTAGGAGGATGCTTGGTTAATAAATTTAGGAATGAATCAATGACTAAGGAATCAAATATTAGTGGTTGTTATGTATTATCATTATAAGAGTATTATTTTCATATATAACTTTTGGGCAATACTCCATTTTTCCTATATTTAGAACGAATGAAAATCATTCATTAATAAATACTTTTTTTCTTTTTTAATTAAATATAAATAATTAAGTAATAACTAATTAATTATAAGTAAGTAATTAATTATAATATAATTAATTACTTACTTATAATTAATTAAAATATATTAAAATTTGATGTAAAACAAAAATTTAACAAATTTTTATTTTTAATATTTTTAACAAACTAACCATATTAATGGTAATCATTCATTCATCTTAATCAACCATTGTAATTATAATGATTATATCCATTTTTATTCATCATTTTATTCATTTTCATTCTTATTATCATTCTCTCGTGTGAACCAACTACTCTCTAAGTTTGATATCAATGAAAATAGCTTTAAAATATTAGAATTTTTAATAAAATAATAACAACTAATAATTATAACAACAACAACTTGAAAGGTTTGAAGAGGTACACTACTACGTAATCTTACAGTTAATTAGTAGAGATGTTCTTACTGAATATCAAATAATAATGACGTAAATTAATTGAATTATAAAGTTAGAGTGAGAAAATTAAAACTTAGACAAAATAAAAATAAAAATAAAAACGGAGGTGTTGAGGTTTTAGTTTTACTGGAAAAGATGAAGGAGAGGTGTCGGTGAGTGTGGTCTTTAAAACGTTAAATCAAGGTGAGAGTAATGATGGAGTCTCTGAAAAGGAGGCTGTCAAGTGTTTTTACTTTTTAATCACCCAAACTTCAATCTTATTATTATTTTATTTTTGTCTTGTTCTTCTCAACTCAGTTCCCACCTAACGGAAACCCCACCAACTGGACTCCACTTAAGTTGTTCTAAATTTCAAATGTTTTCAGAAAATTGATATTACTTTTAAAATTTTTAAATTAAAAATAATCAAATTAAGCTTAATTAAATTACCTGAATTTAATTAAAATTGGGCTCGAGTCATATATTTTAAGTGTGAGTAGATTTTGTTAAAATTTTAAGTGTAATTAAGAATTCTATGTTAAAAAGAGATAGAACGAGTGATGGACATATAAGTAGAAAAGATTTATAAATCTAATGCTTTAAGATTTTAGGTTAGAGTGTAATGTCAAAGCTCACGAGTATGTTCCTTCACTAAACTCATAATGTAAATCTCCCGTAAAAGTAAGCTTCTCATATCCAAAAGATTTAAAGTCAGATTCAAAATTAATTATTATTTCAAAGCTAAGTTTATATCCAATGTGATTTAAAGTATTAATTAGAGATAGGGTTGCATATTATTATACTTTTTAAAACTTTGTATTTTAAGGAAAATTTTACTATATTATTTTTGTTTTTGTTAGAAGAATTATATTTTTTAATACGGTAAATAAAATATGACCCAATTTCTACAGTCATCCCAAGTGCTTGTGACTAGGCCTTGCACTGAGTCTATCAGTAATGGAAGTCCGAGGACCCAAAATGACACCAACTTTGTGATATGTACAACCCTAATTTTAAAGCCCAACTTAGCTCTTCTATTAGTTAAGTTTGATATATTATTCCATTCTTTTTAATAACGGAAAATTGGGAACATGTTATCTATAAAAATGTAAAAAATATATAATAATTTTAACAACAACAATAATAACATCTCAGCAAAAATTTATTTTGAGACGTAGGGTCTAAAAAATTTAGAAATACGCAATCTTACCATTAATTAGTAATAAGGATGGCAATGGGCTTAGCGCCTGGGCAGCCCGCGGGCTAGCCTGTGGTCCGTGTCGACCGTGGTTGGTGGCCTGTGGTCCTGCCCGTGCCCCTCCCACGGGCCAACAGGCCATAGAACGGGCTGGGCTCGCTCGGCCCGTGAACCTTTTTAAAAAATTTTTTAACAAAACGACATCATTTTGTCAGGCTAGGTCTGCCTGGCCTGTGAATCCTTTTTTAAAATTTTTTTAACAAAACGACGTCGTTTTTTATGGGCCACGGGCCAGCCCGCCCTTGACCTGTGGCTCGGACGTGCCAATAAGTCTTGGCCGGGCCAAACACGAGTCGAGCCTTGCGGGGCGAACCAATTTTGCCATCTGTAATTAGTATTGAGGTGCGAGATATAAGAAAATTTAGTAGTACACAGTTGTATTTTTAATTAATAGAAATTTTATTTTTATATAATCTATTGAATTTGAATTCTTTAATCGAGATTGAAGAATTATCAAACTCAAATCCCATTTCAATCTTATCAAACTCGAATCCGATTAAACCAAACCAATTGAATTCAGGCTGAAGTCGAGGCTTTTTACCATGCCTACTTCTAAGAGAAAAGCAAGCATATAAGTGGGGGAAAATAAGGACGTTGAGTCTTTTACACGTCCAAAAGCACACGGAAACCCAAAGTTGTTGGAGCAGTTAGTTTCAGTTCAGACAGGTTGAGTCATTCACAAGTTATTTGTTGTTGCGGGAAGAGAGCGTGTGTGATTCAGCAGCAACCATGATATGTCCCCCCTAACGACCACTCCTCCTGCTACTTTTTACTACTTCAGTTGCTTAAAACAGTTAGCTTAGCTTATCATGTCGTTGAAGAAAAACACACAAGAGTTTGTTAGAAGCCCACCTTTGTCCTGACCCACCCTTCAGAATTCAGACACACGCTCAAGAATCAACCCTCCAAACGCTGTTCATCTTCTGTTATACTCATCTAGTCCGTAAATTAGTTAGCTACAATCAGATACCAAGTACAAATTTAGGGTTTCAATGGTCTCAATGAAACCTATTGATTAAATCAATGTTACAAGTGTGTTTTGTTTGTTTTTGTAAAGATTACTTGACTTGTTATCACCATTGTTCTTATTATATACTTATAAAAGTTAGATATCTTAAAATTTCGGGAATATTTGTAGAATTCTATCATAATTGTGGGATAATTTAAGAATAGTGAGTTGGATTTATTATCAGTCCGATTTGGTCTAAATCTCAATCAAATTTAGATATCTCAAAACAATTTCATCTTAATCAGTTTGCTTCTTAAACTTAAAGATCAAAATAATATAATTTTTAGATTTCTTATAAAATAATTCCATTTTATAGGTAGATATACAAATCATTTGGATTTATTTTTTTTAATTGAATTTAATTTAAAGATTGAGTTAATTGAATCTGACTTATTAACTTCTTATAAAAATATAAATTATTTTATAACGTTAATTTAAATGTTACTTACTATTTTATAACTATTTATCCCAAAGTTTTCTTTGATAGTTCTAATAATTTTTAATTACATGAAATTAAAATATAATTAAATACATGTTTTATTTATAAGAAATAATGTGAGGATAAATGCTAGTCTTTTTTGGTAATTATATCACTGTCACCTTCTCTTTTAGGATTCAAACTTCTAATCATCCAGTAAACTCTCCCACCGAAATTGACTTCTATGCCCACTTTCTTCCTAATAAAGCTTCAGTTCTTGCCACCCACCGTTTCCCAAAGTCCAAACCGATCATTACCCTACAATGTTCCTTCCTTTCAGTTCTCACTTCTTCATCCTCCTCCTCCTCCACACGTCACAATGCTTCGCCGCCAGACGCAATCCGGTTTTCCTAACCCCGCCGCCAGTCGACAACCTCATTAACTACTCATGGCGCAGTTTTGAGAGATTCCTCAACGCCAAAAGAGGAGACCACGTCAATGGCATATCCCAACTCAAGAGATACTTTCATCACTTCGGCTATCTCCCGTTACGTGATTACACTAACATTACGGACGCTTTCGATGCCCATTTCGAATCAGCAGTTGTCCGGTATCAAGCTAAGCTCGGTCTTGGCATCACTGGTGAGCTTGATTCCGATACCATATCTCAAATGATGGCACCGAGATGCGGCGTACCGGATAACACAGTTCACTCGTTGCATGCATCGAGACATTACGTGTATTTTCCGGGAAAACCTCGATGGGCACGGCAAATACCGATGAAGCTAACGTACGCGTTCTCGCCGGATAACTTCATAAATTACTTGAGCTCACCGGAGATAAAAGAAGTGTTTAAACGGGCTTTTTCCAGGTGGGGTTCAGTAATTCCGGTGAGTTTTGAGGAGACAGAAGATTATAGTTCTGCTGATATAAAAGTAGGGTTTTACAGTGGCGATCACGGTGATGGAGAACCGTTCGACGGGGTTTTAGGAGTGTTGGCTCATTCATTTTCCCCCGAGAATGGGAACTTTCATCTTGATGCGGGTGAAACGTGGGCCGTCGATTTCAAGCATGAGAAATCAAAAGTTGCCGTTGATTTGGAATCGGTGGCTGTGCATGAGATCGGACATCTGTTAGGGTTGGGCCACTCTTCTGAGGAAGTGGCTGTGATGTACCCTAGCTTGAAGCCTAGGAAGAAGAAAGTGGATTTGAGTTTAGACGATATACAAGGAGTTCAAGCTCTCTATGGATCAAACCCGAATTTCACAATTGGGTCTCAATTAGAGTCCGACATTTCAACGAATCGGGCTGTTGATTTTCGAATCGGGTTCTCAAAATGGTCTACGTTAATTTTGACTTTAGTATGCAATCTCTCCTTGCACATGTAAATTAGGTAAAGGGCTTAGTTTTATTCATTATTTTATAATGTGTGATGTATATAACAATCCACAAATTATATGTTTTGAGTAAGTTACTCAACAAGTCAATGATATAAAACATAGTAATGAATTCTTTATAAGATTTAGTGTGTTTTCTCTTTGGATCAATTAATTTATGTCACTTATAAAATGAAACGTTCTTATCTAATATATAAAGGCAAGAGAACAATTTAGCTCCCAACGTTTACACTAAAATATAAGTTAGACCTTAACGTTTTAGAGCGTTTAAAATAAATTATAACATTTGGAAATGTTTAAAACAACCCTTTATTAACTCTCTGTTAATTATTTTGTCCAATCAAGGGTTGTTTTAAATATTAGATTTTATTTTGAACGTTTTACAAATATTATGATTCACTTTGAATACTGAGAAACGTTAAAGTCCAACTCAATTTTCAACATAAATATTGGAGGCTAAATTGCTGAATCGGCCAATGAATAAATAAAGGATAACGGTTTGCCATTTCATTTTCCTTATTTAAGTTAGTGGAGTCATACTATTAATATTTGCAAATTACACCTTCTTATTTACACAATCCATACTAAGAAAGCAAACGACACCGTTCCCATCTAGTAGTTGGAGTGATAATTGACTTACCGGCCGGTGACCCCCTCGGGTGTCCCTTTAGAAATTGTGGGTCGGTATAGTCTCCCCTGTTTTACTGTTTTTATTCTCCGTTGAGGCTCGGCCGGCAGATACTATCCGATGATAAGCATTTTTTATGGTTTAACTCAAAACAAGTAAAAGGTCTTAGGTCATAGGCGAATTAGTATAGTTTTTTATGAAAGGTGGACGGCCTTGACTTTGAAGGGCGGCCGACGGATGACGGCTAAGAATATGTTCAATTGGAAGTCAGATTCGGTCAACTTTGTTGGCCTCTTTGGCTTTGTTTCTTAGTAGAA
>JAOQMM010000004.1:1028946-1045358 GCA_027563515.1 Erythroxylum platyclados
ACGGCTAAGAATATGTTCAATTGGAAGTCAGATTCGGTCAACTTTGTTGGCCTCTTTGGCTTTGTTTCTTAGTAGAAGAAATGTCTTGAAATTTATTCTCATCGAACACTAAAATAATGATGCTTTTGTTATACTTAACAAAAGTATTGTTTTGATAAACAAAAAAAACATTATTTTATTGATTTTTAACAAAACAAATTTACTAATTTGAGTAAATCAATTTTTAAAAATTTAAATTAAGCTAACTTAAGTAAAATCAAATTTATTGGTCAATTTTAGATTAGTATATCTAATTTTAACATATATTGACTCTTAATTTAAGAATAATAGATTTAAAAATATCTAATCTTTTGAAATTATTAGTGTCAAAATTTTAAAATTTTTAATTTTAGTAATTATCCTTTTAAAATTAGTATAAATCAAATTAAAAATTTGTTTTTATTGATATAGTATATTTATTAAGTACTATGTAGATATCTATTTATTAAATAAATTAATAAAAATAATATTTTGATTTAATTTATAAAAACTTTTAAAAATTAAGTATTAAATTAAACATTTTCAAAAATTTTAATAATTTTAATTCTATTATTTTCTTAATTTATTCCAACCGATTAGATAACTTGATTTGAGGATGGGCATGTGGAACACTCAAATACAACAAAAGACCACGTGTTCGGGCAGTTGGGTCCGAACTTACTTTTCGCACAAATGGTCCCCAACTTGCATTGCATAGGAAGACAGACACCTTCCATTTCTTGGAAACTGTGCCAAGGCCATGGACCATTCTTCTTCCAAGTTCCAACTCCAACTCCTCTCTCTGTCTCTCTTAATTTCTCTTCACGAAATCTCTCTGTAGAATCTTATTTAACATTTTTAGATTTTGGGTTTTATAATTTTTGGATTCGAATTACTTTTACAATTATTTAAATTGAGTGTGTTTTACAAATTTATTATAAACTATTTAATTTGAATTCCTCCTTTAATTTTAAGATGTTAATTGATTCTAACTATGAAGATATATTATAAATTATTTTACTTTTATTTTATTTAATTTTAAGTTATTAATTCACCTTATAAAATATACAAAAGTTTATGATTAATGAGTAGACATAATGCTATAAAAATTGACTTTTAATATGGTTATAATATGAGTATTGACATGCTATAAGTTAGGTTTTACATAGCTAATTGGTTTATAATATGAGTTATAAGATTCGATCTCTCTCTTATCAATAATAATTTGAATTTGAATTCATCCTTTCATTTTAAGATGTTAATTGATTTTAATTATGAAGATATATTATAAATTATTTAATTTTAATTTTAATTTTAATTTGTCCTTTAATTATAAGATGTTAATTGATTTTAATTCTGAAGATCTATTATAAATTATTTAATTTTACGTTATTAATTCACCTTATAAAATATGCAAAAGTTTATGATTAATGAGTAGACATAAACATCATAATTTAGTAATGCTATAAAAATCGACATTTAATATGGTTATAATATGAGTATTGACATGTTATAAATTGGGTTTTACATAGCTTATTGGTTTATAATGAGTTATAAGATTCGATCTCTAAATAATAACATCAATAACAACAATAATAATTAAAAAAATTAATAACAACAACATTTTAGATTCAAAAACTGATCCAATGAAATATTGACTTTGTAGAGCAAATTGGTTTCTAACGGTGGCAACTCCCGAGGTCAAGAAAGAAGACCCGTAAGTCATTTTCATTGTCATTCACGAAGCCATAGTCATTGAAACTTCTTCTTTTTTTCTATATAAGACAAAAAGAGGGTTGGTAAATCATGCAAAATCTCCAAATATTAAGAAAAAAGAGGTTTTAATTATCACTTTATTTTACCCTTTCTCCAACTCTTAATTTAAGTATATTTCTTTCTACCATATTATCGGATTTTATAGAATCCCATACAATCGGATCTTAAGGGAAACGCTGATATGTATCTGGAAACCAAGTGGACGAGAACTCCTCCATCGTGCAGCCATTGTCGAACTCCTCAAGGTTGATAATATACATAAACGTCAATGGCTTGCTGTATCCATTTTTCGGCTACAGACAACTTGATGTCTCTCTTCAGGATCATATCATATGTATGTGTGCTCTATTACTACTACAACTGTCTAACTCACGGCCTGTCTCCTTATCGGCTATTTGTCGTATAAACTACTCAGTCTTTTGTGGCTGTTCGGACATGAAAAGTGATAATCCTTACGCTGATCATAACGTTGTTATCAGATTTGATCACACCAAGTTATTATATTACCAAAAATCATATTTCACAATGTCACTTGAGGTTATGTTAAAAAAAAAAGCCGTTTAGATTTATATAAAAATAAAGTTTCCACAAGATATTAAAATTAATTCTGATTTTGAAAATTTTGTGACAACTTTGATAATTGAATGGCTTGATATAAGAGTTATTTTAAAATAGCATATATTTAGATAAATACTTAAAAAATTCAACCAAATCAGCCAGTTCAACTGTAAAAATCTTAAACCATCAAACTCTTCAGTTCGATTTTCAAATTTCATTGATCAATCTCTTTTTCAATTAAATTTCAAATTCTTCAATAGGTAAGGACAATTTCTTTTATTTAAATTTCAAATTCTTTAATTTTATTTAATCTTTAGTCAATTTTATGACGGTCTAATACCGATTGAACTTTTTAAACTTTAAACATTTTATTGTACCGGTTTAACTTCCGGTTGGATTTTTAAAACGTTAATTTGAATTACTAAATAAATACAAGTTAGTTTTTTTTGTTATTGTGTATTGAAAATATTTTTTACATTATATTTTAATATTAAATGACTTTAAATTGGTCAATTTAAAAATTTCTATCCATCTATAAATAATTGTATAAGATTTCATTTGATGCAAGAGAAATAAGAATATATTTTATATTAACAATTCTTTTTCATTATTGATATGAGTGTGTAAATATTTGTGATTACCAAATTTTCTTCGTCATCAAAGAATATTAACATTAAAAGGGCAAATAAGAGACACTACAAGGAACTGATCAGAAAAAGAACTGATGAAGATGACATACAGAAACGAAATAACAAAATGGATTAACCAGTTAAAAGTGATAATTAAGGTCAGAAGTTAATTGAGGACTTCTCATAAATGGCCAAAACAGATACAGTGGAAGGGATTATACATACATATATCACACGACTAGGAGTGGGTCATTGACTTGGAATGAATGGCTTTGAAGCCTTTAACAACTACGACTCTTCTCATAGTCGTCTTCTGTTCCAATACAAACACGCTTAAAGACAGTTCCTTTTTCTTTTTTGTTGGGTCAAATTTGATATTGCATAATACAATAATGGAGGGCCTAGCCATTAAAGCACCTTCAATGAATCTGCAAAAGCTTGCAGGGGTTTTTAGGTACTATGAATTCTTTGGTTAAAGCCATCCAACTGCATTCATTTAACTTCTCAAGAAGAGAAGGTGCAACGCCTAAGCTAGATGTGACATGAACAATCCCTACAGAGCCTCTTTTGTTAGTACATAGCCAGAGAGTTGATGATATAGTTGGAACTTATCCAACCATCTTTTTCAATTTTTCTTAATTTGGTGTACCCTCCAAGAAGGTTTTTTTTTTCTTTTTTTCTTTTTTAAACAAAATTGATCGAATGAAGTAGATTATTTAATATAGAGCGTGCTAATTGGAAGATTATATAATTTTCATGCACGAAAACCAATTCCTACATGATAAGCCTTAAGATAATCACACGAAAACTAGCGAAGTGTTGAGCACAAATGGATCAAAAAGAAGCCATTGAAGCACTTTGTGATACTCCAAGACGTTGAGGAAGTCGCATTATTTTATTAACAACAAAAACCCATCATCCATACCGAAACAAGAAACAAGCAAAAACTCTCTCATGCCTGTTAACATTTCATTGCTAATATGAACACAGTTGAAGCATATCAGTCTTTTTTTTTCTAACACATCACATCCTTGAGAAGCTTGTATCTTCGTGTAGCTGTTCTCGGTGAAGGGACGCTGCCTGGGTTGTTCTTACCCTTCTCGTTACTGCTTTCTTCACGATCAACTTGCTGCTTGATCTTCTCACCTGATGAGTACTCCGATCGGCTCGTGACTCCACTATCTTGTCCACCTACAGGTTTCTTCCAAGAGTGTCCATGTTTAGCGTTGTTGTTACTCCTCTCTTCGCTCTGGCACCAATCACACAGTTCAATCGGGTCAGAGAATTCGCTGTAGTAGTTGCTGCAATACCTGCAATATACACAGATTTCAGGTTATCAGAAAGGTAAGAACTTCCCGGTGGTTGAGGTGGTAGGTGAAGGACTCCAACTCCGGTAACAAACGACGAGCTAATTCAATTCTGGGTATCCATCAAAATGGGATTTTTGCATAGTAAAACAAACGATATAATCATAACATAACCTATATGATGCCGATTCAATTTCATGATGATGATGATATAGAAAAGATTTGAATAAAACCCATCATACGAGTGTTGGAAACGGTTGCGACATTTGTTGCAGCGGAAGAGCTTGTCGGAGAAACCAACGTCGCCGCACATGCAACACACAGTCTGGATATGATCCACCATTGATATGACCAACAAAGAACAGAAAAAAGAAGATCGAACTTCCCAATTTTCACTGTAAACCCATCAATATCTCACATCGGTTTATATATATACACGCATATGAGATGAAATGAAAAATGGGTTTGAGTCGGTGTGATAATTCACGGAAGATTTGTATAAAAATTCGGAATTTGTATATATAAGCAGGCAGACCACAGGTTGCTTGCAGTCGTTTTCAGTTGGGGGAGAGGAGAGGAAGAGAGAGAGAGAGAGAGAGAGGTGAACCTTAAAATTTAGACGAGAAATGACAGTTATGTCCCAAGAACAGCTTGTGGTATCTTTATTTATTTCCTTTTTTGTCCTTTTCCGGGTTTCTTCCATTCTGCCCATATAATTGGCAGTTACGTTTTGTATCCTAACGCGGCCCCGAAGGGGTGTGGTATGCACTTCACTTATTAATATTTTTATATTAATTGACATTTTAATATATTAAATAATATTTATTATATATTTTATAAAATTTTAAGATAAAAATTATACTTTTATATTATTTTGAATTATGCTTAAATATAATTTTGTTACAGTTTATATTATTTTGAAAATATTAAAATGTAATGTAATTTTATAAGTGATTATAAGAGTTTATTTAAATGTACAATTAACTTAAATCTTTAAAAAATATGAGAGATTGTGATTTTAAGTTAAATTTTTAGTTTAGTATTAAGATACTTCAATTATTGAGTTAAATTTTTAGTTTAGTATTAAGATACTTCAATTATTGTTTAATGATAAATTCTAGATTCAGTGTATAATTCAAATTTTCAATAACGAATAAAACTATTATATAATTCCAATTTTTATAATGAATAATATATTCATTAGTGGATATATACGGGGATTTTAGAAGTTGATAGACACGCGCACTTAGGCGAATGGGGATTGGTTTCTTCGGGAGACGTCAAGCGGTAAAACCGAAGTTAAAAGGCAAAACTCGTGGAAGGAATTCTTAGTCAACTTCGTACTATTTCTGTAGACGAACATAGACAGGACATGGTTGTAATTTAAGTAATATAAGGGGGCATTTATGGAAATTCAATCTTCCGCTAGTTTCTAATTCCAAGTACAGACCTGCCAAGTTACCCTTTAAACGAAGTCTACGGTATCATAATCAAAAGTAGAAAAGCGGGCCCACATTTAAGGCAACTAACGTGTTTCTCACCTCTAAAATATCCGATGCACATCACAGATCGGAAACCGTTTGTACAGCGGAAGGAGTGCAAGTGACGCAAAATTCTCCTATCCTATTGATCAGACGGTAGCGGAGGGACATGATAAGCATCATGTGGGGCCAAGCCATTTCCAACCTGCTTTTGGCTTAAGAATTCAGATGGGAAAGAAGAGGACCGTCTGCTGGCCTCCATTTATTCATTTCAATGCCATTTACAGTGATTAAATTTCAAATTAAATAATTTAACTCAAATAATGCATAAGAAATATAAATAAAATTATGATAATTTTAAAATTTAAAAAAAAAACTAGTAGGAATCTCGCTAAGTTAGGAGATTCGATACACCTAATTAGTAGAAAAATTATATTGGATACACCTACAAAAAAAAGTTTTAAAAAATGGTCATAAGAAATAAATAAATATATATATAAACAAATGATTGCATCAATAAAAATTAAAATACAGAATCTAAAATAAATATAAAAGTAAGTAAATAACTAAATAAAATAAATAAGTAATTACAAAAGAATAAAATAAACAAAATAATTTTGAAATAATTAAATAAAATAATAATAAAACAATTATTAAAAATAAAAATATTTAGACTAATTAAAAAATACAATAATCGAAAGCAAAATATTCAAAAGATTTATAAAATCTTAACGAATTGATTTATTTAATTTTATTTTCTTATATTAATATTTTGTCATTCTTTAACTCAAAAATTGTATTTTACTTTAAAAGGGGTCTTGAAATAACTAATAGAAAAAACTAAAAAGTTGCTTGACGTAGCTTTAGTGGGACTTGTGTGAGAAATTAAATATCATTAAGAATTGTTTTACCACCATTTGCATGAGTGGAGGCACGATATAATTATCGTTTAGTGATTCTTGGAGCAAATATGATATGATAGTCAACTCCATAAGCTAATCAATCACTTCCTTTACTTGTTTATTCATTTATTTACCTCTCCTAGCAAATGTGTTTGTCTTTTTTCTAATATAGTATTATAGGCTCAACCCAAACAATTTTAAGTTAGGTATATCACATCAATTAATCATGTCATAAATCACTATCTACAAACTTTAAGAGGGCGGTGTAATTTGTGGAGCAAGTTCTCTTAAAAGCCATTCAATTTAAAAAATTATATCTTAAGAAGAGATTTTTTTGCAATGTTTTAAAAAGAGAATCAAATTAGGTTTCATTTTTTAGTTGAATTTAGTTTAATAATCTTTAATTAATTTATTAATTAATTAACCAATTTTTATAAACTAATCAATTTTTATAAATCAAAATAAACTGATTAATTTTTATTTAACAGTTTTTAATTAAACTTTAAAATTTTCTATGGATAAGGATAGTCTTCTTCAATTATTTTGCATATTATTTAATTTATTCAATTTTTAACTTGTTTTATGAAGGTGTAATACTAGTTCAACCTTTTAAACCTCAAACCTATTATCTTATCGATTTTACTTTCGGTATGGTTTTAAAATATTGATTTTTTTTGGTGATTCACTTAAATAAATCAACATGAAGTTATTTGAGAAGAACTTATTGATATTAATATTAATTCAACGAAACTTTTTTGTTGATTTTAAATTATTTATTTATAAAATTATTTAATTAAAATATATAATTTATAGGTTATTATCTTCATTATACAATTTATTCAGTGTACATTAAAAAACAATAAAGTTAAATTTGAGCCTATTCAGGATAATTTAATTTCTTAAAAAATAATTAAGTGATGATAAATCATTCATACATCTTAAACAAATAATTGATATTTGTTTAAGTTTATCCCCTAATTATCAAAATCTAAATCCCTAAAATTGATGAGGAAAATTATAATATGTATAATTTACGGGTGCATGATTTGATTAAGTCATAAGTGCACTTTTCTTAATCCTTACGAAATTAATCCTAGGAAACTAGCTTTTATTTAATTAAATAGCAAATTAAAAAGACAAACAATTGAAGTAAGAGAGACAAAGAGGAGTTTATTAGGTAGGCTGGTAACCTAATGCCATAACTCGAATGAAACTGAAAATTCTTAAATAAAATATAAGTATATTAAACTCTTTTATTGTTGAATAAATATATATTTCTGCAATTTAAGTCCCAGGGTATTGTTTTAAATGAATAGTTGAATACAACGCCATATGACATCCTTAATGTCATTTAATAATTTCTTAAATTTTTATATTTTTCATAATATTTTGTAAAAATATAAGATACAAGACTTTTTATAATTTAAATATTTTTAAAGTTCCTTAATCTTTAAAATTAGGGAGAAGAGTTTTATAATTTTACCTTTTTAGAAATTTTTTTATTTTATTAAAAATAATAACGAAAAATATATAATATTAACATTATACGTTAATTAATCAAATACTACTAATATAATTATTTAACTCAATTAATAAACATGACTTAAATTAAAAATTAAGTTTGTTGGGAATTTTAAATTTTCTTAAATTACAAAATAACCCCTATTTTACAAAATGCCAACAATTGTAATGAAAGCAATTAGTAAAAGAAAGGAAAACAATTAAAACAGAACATAGTTGCAAATGCTAACATAATTGTCGATGATTAATAGTTAAACTGAATTACCATTATAAGAAGTATAACGGCAAATCCCAATCAAGGAAACTCGTTGCTTTGCGAGGGTTGAGTAGAGTCATCTACGTAATTTTTCTTATGCATTTACAATGAAAATGTTTCTATAAATTAAACTCCTAACTTTCTAGTCATAAAATAATAAATTTATTCGTTATTTCAATACTCGTTTTCAATTATAAAATAAGTCAAAATTAATATAAAATTTTGAGAAAACCAAAGATTAATTTCCCTCTAAATCATTTTAAGTTTTTAATTATGGATATTAACATTGAATCCCCTTGCAACTCACAACAAATCTCCAAGAAAAACTTAAGTGTGCTCAAGAAAATTTTGGTTTTTAATTACATTTGTAATTATTATTTTTCAAGTATAAATTAAGTAATACAAATAATTTATAATAAATAAATCTTTTGTATTCCATCACCTCGTGTTGGATGAGCTTGTATTCCATACCTAGAAGTCTCTTTCAAAGAGGATCTTACGCAGTAGATGTTCTCAGACAGTGAAAAGACCAAAAGAAATAAACAACTTTGCATTAAATTCACGAGTAAAAATGAAAGTGATTCCTTCTGCACGCGAACTGCTCGACATTCGATTCCAGGCTTATAATTCACAACAAAGAGCATCAAATTAAATAATTAGGTACGTATTGAACTCCTTCCTACCTTTGTTTCAAAAGCAGTCGATCGATTCTGGACGTGATTGATACCAGCAAACTCCTTCCTACCTTCAGGAGAGAAAAAAGGGTTTATAAAAAAAAAAGGAGGTAAATCAACATACGTGATTCGATTTTCGAATCAAACATCACTAGTTAAAGTCTTGTGTTGTTTCTATTTTAGCTTTTATTATATTCTCAAATAGAGTTAGCTATCTTTGAATCCAACCTACGTGACATAAAGGTGTGGGGCTAAGCTATCTGTAATCATTTTTTAATACTTAACTTCTCATGCTTATATCAACCAAATCTCTGAATATAATAATTTATTGAAAAATAATGATATATTACTATGATCTAATCGAATTAAAATTGAACTTATAACTGCTTGGTTTGAAATTTTGAGTTCTTAATTTTGTGATTATGTCAATTCTGAATGTATTGAAATTATTACAATAAAAGCGAGTTAAGTAGATTTATTAAAATCAGAAGATCATAGTTTGACTTATAGAAACAACTTTTTTATAAAAATACAAAGGAATAATTACGTATAATTAACATCCCTCCCTTGTACTATTACAAAGTGAAAAGTCTTGTATGCTAAAATTCATCGGCTCCAACAAAGTTTAGCATTGGAACATAAAATTTATATTTTTTTCAATAATTTAATATAAATATAAAGTTTTTATATAAGCATATCGATAAATCATCCCAAAGGGGATGAGCCATATCACAAATTCCTATTATCTACCATATCCAACATCTAATTTAAGCATTAGAAACATTATGTCAGAATTTTCTTACATCGGAAATTTTCTCGACATATTTCCGATTTTTTTATTTTGCAACTTTTATATAATCTTTCTCAATTTCTTTTGTTACAATAAAAAGTTCATAAATTAATTTAAAATATAGTGGAATGACGTAAGATTGGATGGTACGTTATGTGAATTTATGAGAAAAATAATATAGGGTTAAATTCATAAGATCGACAAGAGTTTAACAATTTATCACATTAATTTTTTATCTTTAAAAATATTCAATATCACTCTTATATTTTAGTTAATACATCATCTCTTCCCCTATCGTCAAGTTGTTATTAAAAATTTTATTTATACTCCCAAAATAATGTGGTTTCAATATTATTTTTGCATGTGTAAATTGGAATTTTAAAGGCCACCCGATAATAGAGAAGACGCAAGATAGATTAATTAAATCACAGTAGTAGTATTTGATAGTTTTTAAAAATTAATTCAATTATATAATATATAGTATAAGAGAAAACAGCATTTAATAGAGTTGATCGTCGTAATGTCCACATCTCCAAATTTGTGTGGTTAGAAAGTAGGAGGAGCAATCAATCGCCATCTCATCTAAACTGTTCCGCAGACGAATAATCCATCTCGATTCATAGTTTTTGGCAATCATCTTAACATATAATATATATTATCTTTGTAAATTTTCAAAGAAATCGGCTATAAATTCAATGCATGGACATAACCAGGACGTCATGAAGATGGCTCTAATAGCATCAATCAAAAAGCATGCATGGTGACTGAGAATTGCAGCGACAAGGACATACTAGAAACTTTTTAAATGTGTATGAGACTTTTGGGATTCAATTTAATTTATTTGGTAGCGTAAATAAACATCTAATATACGTCGGCTTGGGTTCCAAGTCCAATAAAACTCAATTTCAATATAAGTTTGAGTTTGGTTTAAAGTTGTCGAATTTTAAAGTTTTTTAAAATTTTACAACAAATTAGAATTTAAAATGTTAAATTTAAAGTTTTTTATTTAAATTTAAATTCAATAATTTCAATTTTTATTAAATTAGACCAGATTAAAATGTCATCTTTGTATTAAACTGAGGCATAAATAATAAAAGAGTTCATTACCACAAACATGATCCATAATATAGTTTTAGAATTTGAGTAAAATTTTAACTGTAATGGTCTATTTGGTTTAGTGGAATAGTTATTTTGTTACTTATGTATTCCTGATGAATAGTTATTTATTTGTTTAGTTAGAAAATAATATACAAAATAACTAATTCTATGTTTAGTTAATCCTGCAGTTTGAGGAATAGCTAAAGATACCATCCTCCTGTCTTACGCGGAATACGTAAAGACAACCTTTCTCCCTCTTATTATTATTATTATTATTAATATTCTTCTTCTTCTTCTTCTTCTTCTTATTATTATTATTATTATTATTGTTGTTGTTGTTGTTGTTGTTGTTGTTGTTGTTGTTGTTATTTTTCTTCTTTTTCTTCTTATTCTTATTATTATTATCTATTTATTTATTATTATTTATTTTATTATAATAATAAGAAGAAGAGAAGAAAATTAATAATAATAATAACAACAACAACAGCAACAATAACAATAACAATAACAACAACAATAATAATAATAATAATAGCAACAACAACAATAACAATAACAATAACAACAACAACAATAATAATAATAATAATAATAATAATAAGAAGAAGAAGAAGAAGAAGAAGAAGAAGAAGAAAAATTAATGATAATAAAAATAATAATATTAACTATAAGGAAATTTATAATAACAATAATAATAATAATAATAATGTTGTTAGTGGAGACTATAATGGATATTTTGGTCTTTTTGTTATTTATTTTTTCGTCATTCTAAATTTATGATTTCAAATCAAATATTAGCATATATCATCATTAGAAATTCTTAGGAATAAATCAAACTAAATAATATTCATTTCATTCCATTATTCATCTATTCTATTATTAAGAATAGTCATTCCATTCGTTATCTATTCTAGCAGGTGAACCAAGTACCTTGTAAAAAGTTTGTATAATTTGTTATTATCAAAGTAAAAAATATTGAATAATTAATAAATTTGAAACATTTTGATGTCAATATTAAAGGGTAGTTTAAATTTAAATTTAATCAATTCAATAGGATTAAAATGTTAATTTTATATGAAACTGAGACATAAATAATATAAGAGTTCAATAATAAAAACGTGAACCATAATATAGTATTAGAATTTGAGTAAATTTTTAAATGTAAGGAGTTTGTATAATTTGTTATTATAAAAGTAAAAAATAGTGAATAATTATTAAATTTGTAACAATTTTATGTTAATATTGACCTTGTCATTATTAAATGATTGTTTAAGGTTTTTAAATTATAATCAACAAATTTGATACAATTAATAAATCTGTTTAAGTTAATATTAATATTTTTTGTAGTATATTATCATTATCATTATCAACACTCAGTTAAAGTTTCGCTGACCGATAATATGTAGCCTTATTCTTATTTAGTAAAAAGGTTATTTTTGATAAATCCACATGCAATATGTATATGATATTTGCGTAAAATTATTGATTTTGATATAATTATTAATTTTATGTGACAATTTAAAAGTGGATGCATAATATCGTCATTTGTTTGATAAAAGTACGAGAACACCAAAGGGTAGAGCAGGATACATTACCTTTTGCTGCTCAGGAGACAACCTCGTTTAGTAACATTGATGCGAGGAATAATAATGGCGATCTATGATCTGACGGTCGGGTCGGGTCCATCGAATCCTTTTAAGCTTGTGACTATCGACTTTAATGGAAGATAGTAGATGAAAAAGAAGCACTTTATACACATATAAGTGAAGTAAAATATATAAAACTCCTTTGCAAACTTAGAATAATTTTAAGTTTTTAATTAAAATTTTATTTTAAATTTTCGTTAACAAATGACGATGAATACATATGAATAAGTTAAAAACTTAATTTGCATCTCTTGTTATTGTCACCATCCCTTGGAAGGTCTGTTACACGTGAAATTTGGAAAAGTTTTATAATACATAATCTTACTTTTAGCTAATAAATAAGTTATTTTTAATAAATCTATATATAATACATTACGATGATACTACAAAAATATAAATAGATGTGATATAAAAAACTAAAATAAGTAAATAATTACATCTAATAAGCATAACATGGCAATAAAAACAGTAAAATAATTAAATACAAAAGTGCAAAACATTAAAATAAGAAAACACACACACATATATATATATATATAAATAAATAAATAACAATAATGATAAATAACAATATTATTTTTAGTACTATTTTGAGCTTATAATATTATTAAAAAAAGCACTCATTGTATTTCAGAATTAGCAACAGGGATACTAGTAGAGATTTATTTAAACTTTTTATGAAATGTTAAGATAAAAATCACATTTTTAATAAATATTTTTAAAAATTATTTTTAAAATAATATCATTATTTATTAGGTCTAAATTATCTAGTTATAATTAAAACCTGACAAGTCATTGATGTTATTATTATTATTATAAATTAATCAAATATTATTAATGTAATGATTTAATTTAACTCTTAAACATGTTTTGAATTAATTAAAAATTAACAAAATTTTTTATTATAATTATTTTAAATTAAATTAATCAGATTTTCATTAAAAGCTAAATTGGGTCCCTATATTAAATTAGTCATATTTAATGTTTTGTTATTATTTACATATTTTTTAGGAAAATATGAGGTAAACTGTTTTTTTTAACCTTATAAGTGGTATACTTCATGAAGAAGAAAGTCTTGCTTGGTGCATATGGATAACTACAAATCTGATTGAATATAGCTTTTTTCTGGAATCATTCTTCGGGTTTAAGGTAGCCTGCCTAGCTGGTGTCCTAAAAAAGCAACAAGTAGAGGACAAGATGAACATGACATGCCAACTTTTCTGCACTCAAATGTAGGAGTAGGACAGAGCCCAAAGTGCAGACACACACTCCCCCATGTCTCCCACCACCCATGGATCATCTTATGTCCGAAAGAGAAAGAAAGAGAGAGAGGGATAAGGTTGCTCAAAAGAAAGACGATACCATCACCGTCCATGTGGGGTTTCGATTCTGATCAGAGATCAGAGCAAGCAACTGTCGCGTATCGAAAAAATGGAAAAAAGTTGGAAGGTGCAGTGATGATTGCGTGTGCGAGCACGTAGCAGGTGAAAGTTGATCACAGTTGCCACTCTCATCCTTATCCAAGTCTCTTTCGTTGTACCATACGGAAGAGAAGAATGAGAAGCAGAAATGACCATTAAGGAAGGAGGAAACCATTGTATAACAGACACGTCCACAATCCACTTCTACTTCACGTCTCTGTATCTTGCTAGTATGAAGCCAACTGTGACTGTGTATGCCTCTAGTGTACGAGGGTTCGAGGAACACACACATGTCTGGTATTTAGACCGCATATGTAAACGTGTTGAACGTTGGGTTCTAGCCTTCCAGGAGCACATACACATTTCTGTATTTAGACCACGTATGTAAACATGTGTTGAACGTGTAATTAGGTACGACAATAAGTGAGACTGGCTGAAGTCTTAATTCTATTTAACTTAAATTTTAAATTAAAATTTGATCAAATTCGAATTGTGTAATTTCGATCGACTCTCTTATTATATCATTTAAATAATTTAAATTCGTTTTGAAATTTTAATTCTTATTATAATATTTTTACTATTTTTAAAGTCTTATTTAGTAATTTGTAACAAAAGAATAAAATAAAAAGATAAAAAATGATAATAGAAAGCGACAAACCAAACAATAATATAATTGATAATGCGTATTTGGATGTAATTAGTAAAAGAATGATTAAAAATTTAATAGTTATGTTAATATTTAATATCAAATATTTCTAATAATAATAAAAAGTTTTATTTTTATTTATTTATTATATAGTTTATTTTACAAATAATTAACATTTTAAAATATAAGGATAAGATTTAAAACTACAAAAATCTTGTATGTTTGATGTAAAATAAAATAAAACAAATATTAGTAAACTAAATATAAAAATTCGTGATATATAATTGATAAAAATATTTTATTATCTTTTATTTAAATAAAAATTACGGAATGAGTTTTTTTTCAATTGCTGATTACTAGTCAGGACCTAAGTATAAGACAAATGAAAGTACGGGCTCTAGCTATAGGTACGTAGGCTTTGCGAATGTCACGCCACAACTCATCATCTATTGACTTTCATATTTTAACCTTTCCAAGTATCTATCAAAGCCGATACAGGGGACATTGTTACCTGTTTTTGTTAACCTAGACTTAAGGTGTGCCAATCTTTTTCAGCCACGTATTTATGTGAGTTTCATATAAATACATGGATAAAAATTATTGGCACAGGGTTGGTACAGAGTAATAGGTACAGAGCATCTAATCCCCTCAATATATATGTACCAAATGACAAAGAAGATCGAATTAATTAGGTTTATTTAATAAAATTTAATCATCATTATCATCACACCCAGTTAAATCCCGCACCAATACGAGATCTGAGGAGGTCTGATAATACGCATCCTTACCCCTACAGAATAGAGAGACTGTTTCTGGTAGACCCACATGTAAATGTGATATGAAGAATTTAAAAGAAATAAAATATATAGAAAAAGGTAAATAATAAATAATAAAAATACATAATAGATAAATAATAAATAATAAAAAGAAAATACATGATAGAAAAATAATAAATAATAAAAGGTACTATTACATAATTAAAATAAAAGAATAATAGTTAAACTAGTGATCGTCATGAAGTGATGCAGCGTTATAATACAAAGTTATTAAGGAAATAGAGGATAAATATACCTGATAAACAATAAAGTTCTAGGTATACCTGATATGCTGTAAAGGTCTGCTCATCATTCCTTTAATTAGGCTTGACATCTTTGCATAAGAGTCATGCTAAGCTGTTCTGTCCCATTCTAAATTTATCGGATTTCTCCAAAAGGACAATCAGCAGTTTAACAATAATAATATGTTACATTAAACACGAATAAGTTACATTCAAACCTGACATTAATAAGTCAACCCCATAAAGCAAATATAACAAAACGCACAACTACACAATAAATAAGGACAAACTACCTCAAAAGTTAAAATGTAAATCAAGAGAAAGAAAACCTAAGTGGAACGACCACTAAGGTGGGTAAAAAGAGACCATCTCACACAACAACAAAAACAAAATCTTAAGAAATAAGCCCAAATTTCTCATCAAAATAATTATCGAACGCTAACTAAAAGATCTACCGAACTTTAACCAAAAAAGAAGTGTTCACTTTTCCAAAGAAACCCTAAAAATGCTAAAAACAAAAGCATTGGCAGATTAAACAAACAGATATGATAAAGTGATGTCTGTCAAACTAAAGTTGATCGACACTCATAGAAGAGCCAAAATAGAACAAAATCCATCATAAATGCATAACA
>JAOQMM010000004.1:1080570-1108899 GCA_027563515.1 Erythroxylum platyclados
AATAAAAGTTGAATTTTTAAACCTTAAACTTATTATCTTACTAGCTTAATTTTTAATTTGATTTTTAAAATATTGGTTTTGGCATGAGTTTTGGAAAGTTAGCCGGGCATTGAAAACTTTAAAAAGTTTGACATTAAATCAAACAAATTTAAAAAATTAAACAATGTGAATATGTTATCTCCAATTTAAACAATATAGTTCTTATAAATTAAATCAAAACAATTAAAAGATACTATTTTAAGAATAAAATTTATATTGAATTTTAAATTAATCTTTTAAATTTGAATTTTATCTAACTTTAATTCAAACGAAAATACTAAATATAATTATCAATAATAGTAATAGACTAAACTCTTAATAAATTTGGTTAAACTCAAAATAATTTAATAAATGCATTCACTTTGAATTTTTTAATTTAAAATTGATCTAAATTTATATACGTGATAATAAGAACATTTTTTAATTTTGACGTAAATTATATCAAATTAAGTCTAGTTCATATATTATAACTTAACCCCAATTAATTTTAGATCATTTTAATTATTAAATAATAATTGCCCTAACATAAGACACACTCATACTAGTTAAATTTATAAATAAATCTTAAAAATCATTACAAAAAGGCTTAATTTAAAAATTACAACAACAACATCCATTAGAAATTTCACTTAATCACAGAATCTGAAGAGGTCTAGTAGTACGTAGTCTTACCTTTAACTAATAGAGAGACTATTTTTAAATGACTCTTATGAAGTAGGAAAAAATCAAAACAAATAAATATATATTATAAAAAGTAAAGGATAAATAAATAGTAGTAATGATAAAGGCTTAAGTTAAGAATTATAATCCATAATTCATAGTACAAATGTTTTTTTTTTTCCATTCCCCTAAAATTATCTGTTTATCACTTTTAGGTATAAAGTTTTGGTCTCTCCATAGATTCATTTGGTCGGTATGATTTGTGGGGTGTTCAATTTTTCACTCAAATTCATTTGTTCATCATTTTGTTTGTTACCACTTTGGTGCGGCGGCTTCTAAACTTCTAGCTTTTTTCTGGTTCAATCCTGTCCGTCCGATCTCTGCTTAAAGTGCATCTTATGGCGGATGTTGTTTGGAATTGTTTATAAAGTGCTAAAAGCAACTTTTAGAAGTTGGTATAGCTTTAATCTCATTGTAAAAGGCGTCGGTGAATGGGACAAGAAGAAAGATCGGTGGGTTTACTTTCACAATGCATACTTTTCTTCAGTCACTGCTGAGATTTAGATCCAATTATTTCTTTAGGATAGATGTCAATTGAAAAATTATTAAGTAATGAAAGCAAATGAATTAAGTTTAGTAATTTCTTATAGAAAATTATCACTTTTAAACATAAAATAATATGAAAAATAAAATTATTTTAAATATTTTCTCATGTGAAGTACCTACAAAATTAGAAAACCCTTTATGTAAAGAAAAAGAGATAGCAGACTAATATCGAATATTTTAAAAATCAGATCAGAAGTTAAATCGGTAATATATAAGGTTTAAGGTTTAAAAGGTTTAATCGGTATTAGACTGTTACAAAAATAACTAAAGATTGAATAAAATTAAAGAATTTGAAACATAATTGAAAAAATTATCCTTACTTATTGAAAATTTTGATGTTTAATTAAAAAAAGAGATTATTAATTAGTGAAATTGACTAATTGATTAATAAATTGATTGGTTTTTAACATCAAGAGTTATCAAGATAAATCGAATTAGAAAGTAAAAAAATTAAACCGAAAAGTTTAACAATTCAAGATTTTTACGGTTAAATCGGTCAAAATGATTTTGTTTTTTAATCATTGCTGATATCAATCACTTAAATATTTATCCCTTCATAAAATGTTTGCATTGAGTTTATTAGAAGAGGATTAAGGTTGGAAGTGTGTTGGGATGAATAACACTCCTTAAGATTGAAGATTGAATTTGAAAAAAAAAATTGGAGTTTAAATATTCAAATTGAAGTTGAATTTACTTTTTAAAAATATAATTTATTAATTTTAAACTAATCTGAATAAATTTATTATAATTCATATATTTGAAAATTTTATTTAATTTATTAATTAAAACGGTACCAAACGACAATAGGATTCAGAAGCATAAGAAGCCTGTTTCAATCTCAACTGGCTTTTGATAATGGGCTTGTCATCTTAGCACATCTCAGTCGTCCGATCCTTCTAGATGTCCCATTTCACATCGTTTGGCTCATCATTCATGCGGGACATGTAAGGGGTGATAAAGCTTGGGCGCACCTTTTTTAATTTTAAATTATTTATTCATATTTTATTTTTTGATTTGATTTATTCTAGCAAATTTTGTTATTAAAAATTGATTAATTAATTAATTAATCAGTCAATTTTTGTAAATTAATAAGTTCTCATCAATTAAAATAAATCAATTAATTTTTATTTAACAATTTTTTTCAATTTAACTTTAAATGTTTAAATAAGTAAAGACAATCTCTTGCAATCATCATCATCATCATCAATAACTAGTTGAAGTTTTGTTGAGGCGTAAGATCTAGGGAGATTTGATAGTACGCAGCTTTATTCCTACTTTATAAAGAGACTGTTTCCGATAGACCCACATGTAATGTGATATAAAGATCTTACAAAATTATAAACAGATGTGCATACATATAAGAAATAAAGTAAAATAAATAAATTAAATAAACATAAAAGGTAAGAAAAACAATTAAATACAAAAATACAATACAATACAAATTAATACTAAAGAGAAACAATAATCATAATATTAAAAAAAGAGCAAGAGTAATAAATATAACACAAAATAATGTACATGTAGAATATGTTTAAGATTAGCAATAAATGTAAGCGAAATATATACCAGAAGAGATCCGTACTAACCACGAAAGACTCGTATAGGAATAACTCTGATCAGGTATGTCAATACCTTAATTACGCTACATAAGAACTAAACTAAGCTATACACCCTAGATAGTACATACTACACAATAAATGCAAAGGACATAGGTTATTGTAACCTACAAAAAAGCGAATGTTTTTTTCAATCATATTTTAATTTTTGTAATTTTATTTAATTTTTAGCTGATTTAATGAAGATTTAATTTTGGTTGAACTATTTAAACCTTAAACTTTTTATTTTACCGGTTTAACTTCCGATCCAGCTTTTAAAATATATTTTTTTAAATTATTAGTAAAATTATAAATATTTATTAATTAAAACAATAATATTATTATAATACAACATTTCATTTCAGTTATTTTGACCTAATTCAAAATCTAATTAATTTAAATTTAATCCATTAAAAGTCAAGTATCCCTATACACACAAGAGCTTTGTTTGTTTCATGCTCTCGTGAGCCTCAATTTTTGGTAGAGTTTTTAGAAATCTTTTTTAATTATTTTTTAGAAAAAATTTCACAAGGTTTACGAAATTCCCTGACAACCCAAACAAAAGTTGGGAACAGTTATGTTCCCACATAATTGGTATCGATCCACAAAATAATCATGTTTCCAAAAATAAGTCCTGTTCTTGGCAGGAAATGTCCGTCTCGGGCTCGATGTGTGGTTACCTAATTTTGTGAATTTCTCATCCCTCTTTTTTATTTATATTTCTCGATTGAATCTTGATAATTCATACCATTTCCTTCCTGGAAATCCCTGATAAGCGATTATCAAATCCTACGTAAGCCGAAGCCAAGCGAGTTCTTATGTTCATACTCACCGGTAACCATGGAAGTCGCCTGAAAGTTGGAAACAGAGATAAGAACGTAGGAATATAGACACTATAGTCCTTCCTCGGCGGCTACTAAAAACTCCTGGAATCATGAGCCAGTGTGTTCCAAGTTGGAATCTTGACGATACAACTGTTCCTAACAAGCTTTCTCTTCGGTCTCACTCCAACAACTCCACAGCACCAGATGTACCCATGTATGAATCGTTCTCTACCTCAATCTGTGTGAACTGAGTAATGAGTTTTAGCTGAGTTTAAGGTGGTTTGTTTTCGATGCAGGTTAGATTACGAAGTAGCAGAATTAACATGGGAAAATGGTCAACTTGCCATGCACGGTCTTGGTCCACCTCGCGTGGCTGCCAAACCCAGTCCCTCATCTACTACTTCTCCATCAAAGTACGCTTGGGACAAGCCACGAGCCGGTGGCACACTCGAGTCCATAGTGAACCAAGCCACCACTCGCTTACCAGAGCATAAGCCAACTCTTGTTAACTTGGGACAGGATGATTTAGTCCCATGGATTGACCGCAACAACCACAACCGAAAGTCAACTTCTGTCTCCACGACCATGACGAAGGACGCTCTAGTCCCTTGCTCGAACCGGACCGAGGTGGGGTGCTCCACACGCGTGGGGTCTTGTAGTGCGCCGACCGCGACGGGGGACGAGGAGGGGTTTCTCCAAGGAAAACGAGGGAGGGCGGTGCGTGTACCGGTTGCGCCGCCGGAGTGGAGCAGCAGAGACCAGAGTGTGAGTGGAAGTGCCAACACATTTGGGATGGATAGCCAGCATGTGACTTTGGACACGTGCGAGAAAGAGTTAGGTGGTGGGTTTACTTCCACTTCAATGGGGTCTCAGGAAAATACAAAGACAGTTGCTACTGCCGATGAGAATGACTCAGTCTGTCACAGTAAACCACAGGTCACTAAATACGATCATGTCCATTATGGTCTTAATCATAATTTGCAGATTTTATTTATAATATGCTAAGCCTGACTTGTTCTGATTGTCCTGATTCACAGCAGAGACTAACAGGTGACGAGGAAGAGAAGACAGGGAAAGGGAAGTCCACAGTTTCGACTAAGAGAAGTAGGGCTGCTGCTATTCATAACCAATCTGAACGTGTATGCCTCTTTCTCTGTCTCTTAACTTGCATTTTCTGGGAGAAGAAGTTATGTTTTCCAAGGTTCTGATTCTGATGAAGATGATATTTTATGTAAAAGATGTTATGCTTCAATGATTAGACTGGACCACTCGGTTTTGTGCAGTGACTGAGAACTAGTTTTATCTTTAAACACGATTCCATTAATTAGAATATGTATTATAACAGAAGAAATGGCTGCAAATGTACTTTATTTTTCATTTGTAACAATTTCCCAATTCATCTTCATTGCCCAGAAAAGGAGGGATAAGATAAACCAGAGGATGAAAACACTTCAGAAACTGGTTCCAAATTCCAGCAAGGTACAAAGTTAAACCTAACTCCTATCTTTTTCTTCTTATCAAATAGTTACTGTATCCTTATTATCCTTAGGGTTTGTTAGATCTGTGAAGGGTTATGATATCAGCACCAACTTTTGTTGATTTTGTTCTTGACTTTGAACCATTTTTGTGGAACCAAAACGTTAGGACTTAAGAGAGATGTAATAAAAGTGATGGGACTCGTGTGTCGGCCTCATTCAAGCTTATAGTTATCTTCTCTTCTGGGGTAGGGCCAAACAAGTTGATCACCGTAAAGTTGGTTCAACTTGTTGAATAGTAGATAATAATCTTTATGTCAATTTGGTTAGATTCTGATGATCTAAGTCTGATGTTATCTGAGATGAAACTGTTATAATTAACATTGCAGAAGTGGGTATAGTGCGTCGGAGTTCAAAGCTGTGACCCACATGTAGAAAGATAAATCGTAGCCCAGCTTTAACTAAAAGGTAGAAAGTTAATGACTTGAGAATTAAATGTGCAGAAGACACAGAGAGGATAATAACATGATAGAGACTGATGTGGTCCAAGGCTCTTCTGTGTTCAAACGGCTATGAGTATCTTGGGATTGGCCCAGTTTTCCGAGTCCATAAAACCCTATTGGATATGGGGACAAGTTGCAGAAGATTGCTCAGTTTTCTTTGTTTTTTGACAGCAATTCTCTACCACATATTCCTGTATATGTAGCCCCTGATGCTCCTTTTTTTCTCATCTTCTTTTGGTTCTATCTACATATACTGTTTACAATTCGTAATGATTAGCAAGTACTGAACACGTTCCTCTCAGGATTGTGGGGTCAGAGTTGAGAAAACATATCCACCACCGTTGAGAGTGGAAAGTTTGAGCAGTATTAAACAATTATTGGGTATCTGCAAGAAACAGTTGAAACCCTTTTGGTTTATGATTTGTTGTTTTATTGAATTTAATTTCATTACAGACGGATAAAGCTTCGATACTAGATGAAGTTATAGACTATTTGAAACAATTGCAAGCTCAAGTTCAGATGATGAGCAGAATGAACATGCAACCTATGATGTTGCCAATGGCTATGCAACAACAATTACAAATGCCGATGATGACTCCCATGAGCTTAGGTATGGGTATGGGAATGGGAATGGGAGTCGTGGACATGAACACGATTCCTCGTCCCAACATTCCTGGAATGTCTCATGTTCTTCACCCAACAGCTTTCATGCCTTTAACTTCCTGGGAAGGTTCCGCTGATCGCTTGCAAGCTGCTGCTGCTTCTACATCAGTAATGGCTGATCCATTGTCCACATTCATCGCATGCCAATCACAGGTAGCTTTTCTCTGCAACAAATATTGATTCCATGGACATGGATATGGAGCTAACTTATAAAAAAAATTTGCAGCCAATGACAATGGATGCCTATAGTAGATTAGCTGCAATGTACCAACAGCTTCAACAACAACAGCAACCTCCTGCTTCCAATTTCAAGAGCTAAAAATGGTCTTATGACTCTTCATCTAATGGTGTTGTTCATCCAAAAAAGCTGGTCGCAGCAAATCAAATCCAATTCTGCAAAACCCTTTTCCTGAGATTACATATTTGTTCAAACTATGACATATATACTTCGTTTAAATGTACTTCTATTAGCTGCATTGCATAGATCCTTAGGAGTGATTAAGATTTCTTTTTTTAAGTATTTTGCAGTCATTTTCCCATAATATCTAATAATGGTTATGCTTGATTATAAATAAAAGAGAGGTGCCCAGTTTTTATTTATAGAAATATAACAGTTGATAACTTGATATTACTCTCATCCACCAATTTAATAATCATCAACCAATCATTTCGATAGAGTCAAGACAGTGATGTTCCAGGAGACATGTAATGTGTAATGTTTACCAAAAGATGAACATCGAAATGGTTGGAGACTGGCTTGTCAACTTGGATTAACGATTCACCACACGTTTGGATCCTCAAAAAAAGATCAAATAAATACGTTCATGCATCCACCTAGAACTGAGACAGCAGAGAAACAGACTCGAGAGTTAATAAAATTTGTAATAACAGAAGAATCTTAGGTCGATCATATCTGCTGCTACTTGATGATGACTAGACTGAACAAAAGCTGACAGCAAATGCTTGACTTTCTAGCTTATATGAAAGCTTCAACGTACGTTTGGATTCTAAAGAGATACTCAATGAGCTGGTTAGAACAACATGGAATATATATATGTATATATATATCGCCTTTGGAATAAAGATGAAAGAGTACCCAATTGTTCATTAGACCTTAGTTTGCCATTTTCAATCTACTTGTTTGATGGAAGAATATATAAAAAGCATCTGATTTTGTTTTCTGATATGGCGATTCTCTCATTCTTTTGATATTGAATCAATCCAGTTCAGTTTCGTAACACTTTTCGCAACCCTTTTGATTGCACTGCATAAAGTGAAAAATGAAAGAAGATAAATGAATATCTTTTTATCTGTTTTTATAAAAGATTACAATTTCTTAAATTCCTCCAAAAATCTTAAAAACATAAATGATAACAAATTAAAATTCTAATGAAACAAGAAATATAATTCTAAAAATAACAAAAAAAAAGTCCGAAACAATGAAAAAATGATAAATTTTTTATTCAAATATTGACTCAAATCAGTAATTTTTTTTATATTATAAGTCTCGTAATTCAACAATAAGAAAATAATATGGTTTATTAAAATTATTTTTTCTTTCAAGAAATTTTTTTAAGATAATTTAAACTTTTAGCAATCTAAATGAATAATAAATTCAAGGTCCAATTAATTTAGAATTTATAGAATTATCTTGAATTAAATATTTAATATCTATCATTTTGAATTAATTATTTAATTTTTGTCACCTTAAATTTTTAATGATATGTTTGAACTCTATTTATATTTGAAATATCTTTTTATATCATAAAAAATTTTATAATTAGATTCTAAATTTTGAACACATAAAATAATATTTCACCAATCCACACATATTTTCAAAAAAGTAGAAATAAAAAAGGATGAAAAATAAAGAAAAAATGGATCAAGCTTGATGTTATAGAAGTTCTCTTTTGATTTTATTCTAAAGTTTTTTTGGACGGAAAGCTAATTTTACTCTTGAATTTACATGATTGATGATAACAAAATCACTTGAAAATATCGTCTCTATTAAGAAAAGATAAAGTTGTGTATTACTAAATATTTCCAAAACTTGCGTTTTAACGAAACTCTCTTGAAGTATTATTGTTGTTGTTGACAATAACAAAACCAGTTAGTAAGCTTTCTTTGGGACCAGACATTGGAAATTGTCAAGTAAATGAATATGGTCCTTGAAAGTACCATCAAGTCTTAGAATGTCGTATGTGCAAGATGGTGGATGCCTCAGGACCATATATACATATATACATGCAGTTGTCAAAAAGGTCAATATCAAGTTTCAGTATCTTTAGTTAATGTTCTTAGTATCATTCTTCAATCTCATCCTTATCCTATTTGCTTGGATTACATGGAACATAGACCAAATCGAAATTTCATGTGTTTCGTTGCAGATTTTTTAGGGATCAAAGTCTTAGGCAATAGCTTTTTGCATTTGTTTAAAATTTGATCTAATAAATGGATTCGGATTTTTCGGGTTTGGACCCATTCATCCAAGCACAGAGAGCAATAGAAGTTGAAAAAGAGATCAAGCTAAATCAGTGCAGGGCGAAGACGAAATGGGTTTAGGCCTTGGCACATGACTCAATCAGGGTCAGACTGTTTTCCTAACAAATTTTTTCTTTGTTCTCCACGTTTTTCTGACAGAGCCTTCTGATTAGATTAGACTAGGAATGGCAGTTGGATTGAATCATGTCTATAATCGGTTCGCCCAACTTGACTCAGAATATGCGAGTTAAGTTTGCTTCAAAGTCCGATCAGGTTAATCTCCTGGACTTCGAATCTTAACTTAGGAGGTACTTGGTATACTTGAAGAATGATAATAGGAATGAAAATGGGTACAGTGAGTAACGATAATAAATATAATCATTATAATTATGATAATTAGTTAAAACGAAGAGATGATTATCATGGTGGTTATTTTGTTAAAAATCTTAAGAAATAAATATTTGTTATCTTTTTGTTTTATATCAAATTTTAATATATTATAATTAATTATATTTAATTTTAGTATATTCTAATTAATTATATTGTTTTGTTAAAAAGGAAAAAATAAAAATTTGTTTTACGTCAAATTTTAATATATTCTAATTAATTATATTGTTTTGCTAAAAAAGGGAAAAAATTTGTTAAACATTAATTTTTAATATATTCTAATTAGTTATATTGTTTTGAAAAAAGGAAAAATAAAAATTTGTTAAATTTTTTACATCAAATTTTAATATACTGTAATTAATTATATAATTTTAGTATATTATAATTATTTGATTATATTATTTTACTAAAAAAGAAAAAAAAAACCTGTCATGCTCATAACACTACTCTCACGGGCCTGATAACGATATGTCACGTTCATAACATTTGCATGTTATACAGAAATGAGAGTTATTCTTTTCATATTCGAGAGTATAAAGTATTACCCAAAAAAGAGATATAAAAATACTATTTATGTAATGAAATATCATTCCTCTTCTATTGATATCTTATCAACCCTTTTAACCAACACTGCTTAATTTCAAGTAGAACGTTCAAACGGTAAGACATTATTTAGAATTAAGTTTCGAACTAAGTTCTCATATTCAAATCCAATTAAACCAAATTTGATCTGATAATTTTGGATCAATCGACCCGAGCCTAATTATACTGACAGGATTGAAGTTCTTGGAACTGGAAATACATTTCCGATACATATGTCTTCAGGTAGGACTTCAGGAGGGTCCACAACCTTGAAGAGAGCTTTTAGATATTGAAATGGGATCGGTGCTAAGAAATTTCAGGCGAGTTTATGCGAAAATGATTCGGATTCATCTTAGGAAATGGTTAGGAGAGTTTTTCGTATGCATCAGCTCACAATTAGGCCAGTTTATTCTCATTTTCTTAATTTATGATCATTATAAAAATTCGCCTTTAATTTTCTGTTTTCTATTTTCTTATAATCTGATTTTTAAATTTTTTTGTTATAATCAGATTTTTATTAATTAAATATTATATAATCATTTAGTATTAATTACTAAAAATTAACTAATATAAATTAATTAATCAATTTAATTTAATAATTAATTCGAAGAAATTTGAAATCAATTATTTTAATAAATAAATAAATAACTATTAGCTTTCATTAATTTTAAGTAGCACATGTGGACTGACTCATCCACACTTTTGAGGAGTAAACATCATTGAAGAGGTTAAAATGGGAAGATGTTGGAGTTGAAGTTGCGAATATCTTCTGACCGACGCGGTATCTCTTGGTGGAGATTGGTTGTTATTATGGGCCTATGTACTTGTTCTAAATCTCTGACTGTGGACCACGAGCATCTCTAGTCCAAATATCCTTTTTGTTGGTGGACCACTAAATCTCCACTCTGAGGTCCAATTGGCCCTATATAAGTTTTCCCAAAGAGAGAGCACTATACATTTGCAATTATACACTTCTTTTAAATATATATTTTTCGGAGATAAATTAATTATAAATTGCTCAACTTTTTCAAATTTTTTAATTCAATACTCAAATTTTTATTTTTTTAATTAAGTGATTAACCTTTTAAAAATTTAACAATTCAATTTAATACGTTAATTCGTTAATAGATAAACATTCGAGAAATATTAAGTAGGCATATTACATCATCAAAAATAATTTTTTGAACTTAATTGTTAAGTTTTAAAAAATTGATTACTTAATTAAAATTTTTAAAATTTTAGGTACTTTTGAATATATTATTTTTATTTTTATGTGTTATATTCATTTCAAAGATTCAATCTTAAATTTTTTAAGTTAAACTAAAAAATAACGTATTTTAATAAAGGGTTAACTACCAAAAAAAGTCCAAATTTTTGTCAATTTTTAATTATAGCCTGAATTTTAAAAAGTAACAATAAAATGTCCAAACTTTCAATTTTTTCAATTCTAGCCTGAGCTTCTAAAGTTAGCAATAAAATGCTCAAACTTTCAAATTTTTTCAATTCTAGCCCGACGTTAGTGTTTCTGTTAAGTTTGTTGATTTAGCTTGCACATGTTTTAGAAACCTTAACTGTTAATATATGTTAGCTATAATTAATACAACAAATGAAGATTAATGAAACGACATCATTTAATCACATAATTAAAATGATGTTGTAATTTAAAAATGACTTAAATCAGATTACGCAACCTCGATGACCTTACGCTTTGATTTCAGTTTTTTCTTCATTTTCAGTTTGTTCTCTCGACGCCTTCACCCTTCAATTTTCAGACTACGCAACCCCGACGCCCTCACATTAAAAATATCAAGAGAACGAACTAAAAACGAAGAGCTTACTGATGCAATACACTATAATGTGATAGTAGTTTAGGACACAAAAAAACAATAAAAAACAAAGGGCTAAGGGCATTGAGAGCACAACATATAACGTCGAGCTGGAATTGAAGAAAATTAAAAATTTAAGCATTTTATTGCCATTTTTTGAAATTTGGGTTAGAATTAAAAAAATTGAAAGTTTAGGCATTTTATTGCTACTTTTTAAAGTTCAAACTATAATTAAAAATTTAAAGAAAATTTGGATTTTTTTAATAATTAACCCTTTAATAAATTAAATAACAAAATTATCTCATACGTTCATAATAACCATATAACTAGTGAATTTCAGTCAAATATAAAGAAATAATAAAAATATTCAACCTGAACTTAAATGTTTTTAAAAAATTGAATTTTAAGCTGGATGCTTTTTTTGTTTTAGTTTGTGACTAAATTTAGATTCCTATCTTTTTTCAAAATTCAAATTGAGTTAAAATTTGAATTTTATAATTCAAATTCTACTTAAAATTTAAAATTTTTAACATATAAAATAATACCATTTTATAATGTTTTTATTTTGATAAAAAATTACTTTCAAACAATAAAAAAAATTGATCGAATCACTGTGTTATGGGCAGAGGTGAAACGAGCGAAAGATATGGCAGGCTATGCAGGTTGCAGAACCCAAGATTTTGTTGAATGTGATGAGAGCAACCCAAATGCACGTGTGATTGGGAATAGTGTATGTATCTTCTTCGTCTTCTTCGTCTTTCCACTGCACAAATCTCCATACCAAGTCGTCTTTAAATGCCGCCAAGCTTTGTGGGTCCAAGAACCCCAATCCTAACACCTACCAAGCTATGAACATTTTCCTGAATTTAATGCCCATTCCTACCCTTGCAAGCCCAGTGTCGGCGAGATTGTGAGGAGACAAGCTCAGAGATTTTTGGGTTTATTTATTAGTAACACTGAACCAAAGCTTAGCTGTTACATTGTACAATGAGGAGGCAGTCGAATCTTACAGTCTGATACTAATCTTAGCTTCCTCACACCTTCCAAATGCCAAAGCCCATTGTGGGCTCCTGTTATTTTATCTCCATATAAACAGCCATGGAGTGTTAAAAAAGATGAATATTTAAAGTGAAACATTAGATTGGTTCTTGTCGTTTTCTGAGTCTTCCAGGGTTTATAAATCCTCCTAAAACCTCCATTATCATTTCCTACCAATAAATCGTTTTCAGGGGCCTCATTATCCACCGAAAAAATGGCTACATCTTCTCTTGCAATATCTCCAAGAAAGCTCCGATCAGATCTGTACTCCTACTCCTACCAGAATGACTCCAACACCCCACTTGTCATCTCTGTGTTCGCTTCCCTCATTGAGCGAACCATGGCTCGGAACCTGAGGATTGTGAAGAACTGTTCTTGGGCATTATCCAAAGACCTGAGGGCTCGTGTCTTCGATTGCCACGAAGCTCCGGACATGACAATTCAATCGTATCTTGAGAGAATCTTTCGATACACACGTGCTGGTCCCTCAGTTTATGTTGTTGCTTATGTTTATATAGATCGTTTCTGTCAGTCCAATCCAGGGTTTCGTATCAGTGCCAGAAATGTTCACAGGCTTCTCATCACAACGATCATGGTGGCTTCTAAATATGTTGAAGATATGTAAGTTAGACTCCCTCTTCTTCTTGGGCTTCTTCTTGGTCTTGTTCTAGACTCCATGGCTGATGTGAATTCCTACTTCTTTCTTCAAACAGGAACTATAGAAATTCTTACTTTGCTCGAGTCGGGGGCTTGACGACACATGAACTGAACAAGTTGGAACTTGAATTCTTGTTTTTGATGGGCTTCAAGTTGCACGTGAATGTCAGTGTTTTCGAGAGTTACTGTTGCCATCTAGAGAGGGAAGTGAGCATCGGAGGAGGGTATCAGATAGAGAGGACTCTGAGATGTGCAGAAGAGATCAAATCAAGACAAAACGAAGAGAAAGCATACAATCATATTGCTCGAATCATGTTATAGAATAAGATATGTTCATGCTCTGGAATTTTGATCTGGCAATTTTTCGTGCCAGTTTGTGTAGGGGTAAATTCTTGTGTACAGATTCATGTATGAACACAATTTACATGGTTTCTTATGGATTTTAGCTTCTTGAGAAGGGAAAATGTTAGTATCTGTTTCTTTTTATCAGTATTGAAGCTTCATCAGAAATCAAAATTCATGTTAATTTCATATATTTTGTTTGTCTCAAGAATGATTCTGTATACAATCCCTTCATTTAAGGGGCATGATTGAGGAACAATTAGATTCTGTATTAGTCCATTACAGGTAAGAAACACAATTCAGGTTTTCACTCTGATCTGCAATTGTGTTCGTTTCGGGAATTCAACCATGGAGGAGGTGGATATGGCAATGTTAAATGATATATGTATCAAATTTGAAGTGTTTAAAGCACAAAAATGTCAGTTAAATGACCACAAATGCGACAGGAACCCTGTGAGAATCAGGGTTTGGTTGGATTCCAGCCTTAAGTTGAATAATTTTGTCAAGTTTGAGTTCCATTCCAATCAAAATTGTTCGAACTTGAGCTCGATCAAGTTACTTATTCGAAATAGTTCGAACCTGTTTGTCAGGCCAGAAATGGGTCTTTCCGGCCTAAACTCTCACTAAAAACTTCAGAAGAAGCAGAGGAGGGACCTCCAAAAGAAGCAGAGAAAAGATTTCTAAAAGTAGAATTCAATAACTTTTATTTTTCCAACCTAAACTCAATTAAAAACTCCAGAAAAAGCAGAGGAAGAGCCTCCAAAAGAAGTAGATAAAAAACTTCTAAAAATAGAAGCCAATAAGCTTTATTTCCATCTAAAGAATATTATGTACCGTTAATTTTAAATTTAAATCCAATTAAATTAAATTTAGATTATTAATTTCGAATTAATTTGAATTAAACTTAGTTAATTTGTATTATTAAATGGTCTAAAAATCTAATTTAATTCGTCAAAAAAATGTGAAAAAACTTAGAGATCGGAGCAACTCTACTCTATTACCATTTTGATGCATATAACAAAATGAGATTCAAGTTTGAACATTGCTTATGTGAGTCTATCGAAAATAATCTTTCTATCTATTATAAATAAGATTGCGTATTATTAAATCTTTCCAAATACTGCATCTAGGCTCTCATTAAATGTTATTTTTGTTGTTATCCTAGGTTTGAACATTGCTTGAAGAAAATGAAACCAGTAGATAAGTGGGTGTATCCAACAATTAGGAGAACTTTGCTTTTCAGTCTGATTAATCAATTAAGGATTAATTAAACAAGTTCGAATCAATGAGGACTGACCCACGTGGAAAAATTGACCTCATTTTGATTCTTTGACATGATTTGTCAATAGATAAATAACAATAGTACGTACACGGACAAGCTCTGGAGGTTTTAGATTAAACTAAACCACAGTGCATTACCAACAGAAGACAAAGCTGACTCAGGAAACAGGAAAGAAGCTGTTGAAGTGACAAAAGACAAAAGTTGATTAAAGAGGCATCTTCATTCTAAGCTATTCAAGACTTTAAATTAAGATTATGTTAAAATCATATCATATTGTAACAATTACAAACGATATAAACGTAATTACGATAAATTATAATAACGGATCAAAGCATAATCGTAATATTACGAGCCTTTTACGGTCGTGAATTGTAGTTTAAAACTGAAATTTATCTAATTGAGGATAATCAATTATGTAAGTAGTTATGCATCTTCTTGGCTTTGGTACTATGCATGATAATATTAACAATTTAATAAAACTCTTATATAATATTAACAAAATTCAATCTTGAAATTGATTATTGAAGTGATTTGATAAAGTTTAATGATTGAATTAAAATTTTAATTATAATAATTGAAAATATATTTATTAGTAGCTTTCAAAAAAAATAAATAAATAAAGCAAGAATCTTAAAAGGTGGGTGAAGTAGCTCCGTGATCAAATCAAGACTATTCATCTTCTTGGCTTTTTCAAAAGAACCTACACTTTAGAAAAGGACTTGATCTTGATGTACGGACTAATTAGCAAAGCACTTGAAAAAGGTGAAAGTGATTGACATTGGGCACTAAAGTTTGGAGGCAAGAATGATATCACCACGGCGCTCCTTGTACTAGTCCACATTTTTCCATTTAGTACTTACGAAAGGACATTTAAATTAAATGTTTTGAATTAATAATTTAACAAAATAAGAATTTAAAATTAAATAATAAATTTAATATTTTTCACTAATATTTATAAATTTAACATTTTTTACTCTCAAATCATTAAAAACAATTTTTTAAAACTACATTGACCCGTGTGCTAGTCATCATTTAATATTCAATAAATAATATTTAAATTAAATATTTCAGATAAGTAATTTAGTCAAACGAATAATTATATTTAATTTAATTTAATTAATATTTATAAGTTTAATATATTTTTACTAATTTCTTCAAATTTAACATATTTTCACTTTGAAAAGCAATTTTTCAAATCCAAATTGACCCATAAAACGACAAAGGAGAGTCGTGACTTTATGCAAATATATTTAGTGAACTGACACTAAAAAAATACAAAAGAGGTTTGGAATTGGTACGAAACGACAAAGTAGATGATTATACAAGTGGGGTATTGTCTTCATTGCTTTTGGGGTTACCACTTGCTATGTGAAGAAGCATATTTTCCAACTTTCTCTTTTTCTTTTTTCACTTAATATAATGTTAATACAGCTAAGACTGTCCCCTATCAACCTGCTTAGATTACTATAGCAAAAACCTCTAATGATTTGGCTATGGAGTCTTGAGTTATAATTGTCTCCATTTGTGTATCTTCTAAGCAGTTTCATACACTCATAACCTTCTTCTCTTTTGTCTCCTTTAATGTCAACCATTTTGAAGCAGCTGTATCCTGTAAATCGAAACTTTCTAACATGACCTGTAAGAGATTTCAAAGGAACCAAAATCAAAACTCTTACATGATTAGATCATTGCTTTGTCAATTCTGTTTATTTTTGCATTTGATAAGAGTAATAATTCAATTAATGGATATAATTAGAGATGATAAATTACTCTCAACATGGTTATTGGTCCGAAATCAATAGACAAAGTTTAATTAAATTAGAATCAAATTCGAATATTTAAATTCAATCGTTCTTAAGTTTAAATCTCACAATATTTTCATAAATGACTAATTATAATAAATTAATTAAATTCAGGTTAGTCTTGAAGATTACAAAAGAGTTTGAGCTTAATTAAGTCTAATTTAATTCAATCTGAAGTTAACAAATGTAATTCAAGTTAATTATACTTTAAACAAAACTTAAGTTTTTTAAAAAATTCAAATTCAAGCATTAGGTTTTTTAAATCTTTGGACTAAGTTCGAACTCAATTTTTTTAAAAAAATTTCAAGTTATGCTTAAACTCGAGCTATGAAACCTGCACTTTTTTTACATAGAAAATTACATTGGTTTGTATGTATAACAAAACAAGGTTGTTTTATGTATTAATAATAGTCATATTTTTTGTATGTTGAAATTCGATCACATTGGCGTTTAGGTCGAATATTTATGATTCAGATATATATAGAACTAGGTTGAAATAAGGTGTGTGACTCGAAGTTGACCTAATCCGTTACCATCTCTAGTCAATCCAACTCAAAGTTAACGGGCCTAACTAAACTTGTTGATGCTCAAGTTTGGACATCCGACACCTAGATGGGAGTTTTGTTCTTAACTATGACATTGGATTAGAGGTTTAATTTTTAAATCCTCAAAAGTTAGAATTTCACAATGAGAAATTGGGCCTAATTGGTCCCTCAACAATAAAACGAAAGGTGATAATTGAACAAGTCACTGGGTCCATTGGAGTTTTGCCTTTTGCTTGTAATAGTTAGGCCTTTTATAGGTTTGTGGATGGGCTTGTACCTAAACTAGGCTCGATTATTCTAGCCCATTATTCCACATTTTCTTTTTTAAATTTATTATATTATAGAATACTGTAATTTTACTTTTCTTTATCTTTATTTTTATTTTATTTTTCCATTTACACAATTATTTATTTATATATTTATTTATTACTTTCTTTCAAACATTTTCAATTTTTTTCCTTTTAGCTTATCAGAAATAATCAATTAATTAAAGGTGAGATTGCGTACTTCTAAACTTTTTCAAATTTTATTTCTCATCAAAACTCCTACTAAAACATTGTTATTATTGTAAAACTCCAGAAATTATTTTAATTGAAATATCCCTTCTTTTATGGGTAAATTCCAAAATAAAATTGAATTTTGCATCTAAAATTAGTACTTTAACTTGCCTTTGTGGACAACTTAGTCTCATACTTCTTAGCTTCTACCGTAACAGTATAATGAGTTAACTCATAGATCCAGATTTAGATGTTATCAATTTATCTTGTTGAATTGGTAGGCTAATATAAAGATATCATTTTTATTGAAATTTATATTCAACTATTTAATTAAAAAAATCAAATTTACTCTTAAATTAAAGAATTGTCCTAATGTACATTTTCCAAATTTGCTAAAATTTTAACTACTAAACTTCAAAATATACTAATAAATTTATAATTTTTTCTTTAAATTTAAATAATTTTTATTGAATTTGATTAATTTTTCAGAACTAAACGTCCCATGATTTAGTTGATTAATATATATGTACATGCCATTTTATAAGTAGGTTAAACTGCTAAACCCTAATTAACATTTCTTCTATGTCATTACAAACTTGTTATAATCATCACTTTACACGGAAAACTTGATTCAAATTAGTGTTATTAATTCGATGATATTTGCATGCCATGCATATAAAACTAGAAATAAAATCGTTGGACGAAATTAGTGTTTTAATCTATTATTTAGTAAGTTCACAAGAAGTAAACTAATAAACATAACGTTTTACTACAATTTGGAACTTTATTCACATAAAACATAAAACGAAGTCGTATATCCAGTTTCACTCCATTAGCCCATAAGAACAAAAACAAAATAAAATAATGTTTTCGTAACAAATTTTGAAACCAAATAACTATAAAAAAGTAAAAAAAGTATTTTTTCAACTTTAACATTTAAAACAGATCCTAACATTTTGAAGTATTTAAATTAAATTCCATCATTTTCAAAACATTCAAAACAAATTTTAAGGTAACGAAAATCTTAATTATTCGTTAGTTAAATGTTACGTTAATGCTAAAGTGGATAAGTAAGACATATTGTCTAAAATATATAAAGGCAAGTGGAACCTAATTTTTGATTCATTTAAAAAAGTAGTTATGTAACAATAGAGCCCACTTTTCATTTAAAAAAATATCAAAAAATGTCATATAATATCATATTAATCTATGACATGACATTTAATTGAACAATAGTTAACACCGTCAAATTTTTCATCCATTTAAGGTCTCTCCTAATCGTTATGAAGCACTTTTAACCCTGTAAAAAATGATAATAATTAGTCATCTTCTATAAACCTCACCTAACTATACACCATCTAGAAATTTGTGTCCATTTATTTATAACAATCTTTAACAGGATTGATTAAGGTTAACAGGATTGATTAATGGTCTTGAGTGGATAGTATCTGAGGAAATAGGTTAATGAAATGAAAGTTGGGGAAGGTTATTAACCAATACTAACTAAAAATTCACGTGATTTGAATTAGTAGGTAAGGTTATTAACCAATACTAACTAAACATTAACATGATTTGCTATAAATTCTAATACTATCAATCATCTACTTCCATTCTATTTATACGTAGCTCCAATATCAAGCCAAAACAATACAATATTGCCAATTATATCATGAGGGTTTTCCTTCTAAATTCATTTTTCTTTTACGTTCTTGTAGTCTTGCCAAGCTCATGCCACTGCTTCAGTTCCAATGTCACAGGAACTCGGATCACCGGTTTTGGTTCAGCAGTAGCTAAGTGGTGTGCAAGTGTCACAGGTTGTGGAACAACTGGTAATTGAAGGAGAAGTCACAATATATACAGAAACACTAATTAATACTGAACGTTTAAGCTTCAAGACAACTATATAACAACCAGAATCTGATTCATATGTTATGACAGGTGGAGCTTGCGGCTATGGAGGTAGTGTTACTAGTGTACAGCAACCTCCAGTGAACTCATCACTAGTAACAGCATTAGGGGCTTCTTTGTACTTTAAAGGAGAGGGATGTGGAGCTTATTACCAGGTGTGGAACAACACTACATAACATATCATAAACACCTTTAACTAATCAAATTAAGCTCTGATAAGTCAGTACGTTTATGTGTATTTGATATAAAAATTGTGGAGTATAAAAAAAACTTAACTAAGAAGAAGATTTGAACAAGAAGAGAAAAACATAAATTGCTTCAAGAGATTTGTGACGCAACTCTCAGGAACATGCATAACCCAATTCAAGCAAATTGTGAATTGAACGACACAAAATTGAAAGACGAACAACAAATAAACAGGCTACTAATTGATTAAATAAAATCAATTAGATAAGTTGTATACAAAGTATGAGAGTCGTGCAATGCATTCTAATTATTTAACAAGAGTAATAATAAGGATAAACCTCAAAAAATAATTTCATCTAAGAATAATCCCTAATGATAGTCGAACCTCTCTATATATAGGAGAGGGGTTGACCGAAAATTACAATCCAAAAGGGCAATCCTTTATGGAAAAGGAATTACCTTAAATTTACAATTACTTAACTTACTAGGAAACTAACTTTTAAGAAACAAGACCTTCTAAAAAACTAACTTTTAGAAAAACAAAACCTACTAAGAAACTAACTTTTAGGAAATAAGAGACCTTATAGGAATTGGTCAATTGCCCCTTACAAAGAAGAAAACCTACTAACAGTAAATTCGACCATGGGCCTTATTTTTTAAGTTGGGTTGACCCAACTTCTTCAAGACTTATTAAGTAGACTTGCTTGAACTCCTTAATCGAAGCAACTTGGACTTGAGCTTGAGAATGAGCTTCTTTAATTAAATTATTCAAAGCTCCTTGCACCCTTTTGGTCCTAGCCTTTGTCATAGGCCAACAATATTAACAAGTGAATCTCTTTTGAAAGTTGAAGATGAAATTTGAGTTGAAGATCTCAAACACTCGACCCATCGACCCCAACTTAAGACTGTATATTACTAGCCCTTGATTCATGTCAGTATTTGTAGGTGAGATGTAGGTTAGACCCTGCTTGCTTGGGCTATCGGGTGTTTGTGGTGATAGCAGACGAGTGTCATGGTTGTCCTGAGCGGAGTTGCTTTCGGTGCCTTGGCGAAACCTAGACAAGCTAATGCATTTCGCATTCGCAATGCAGGAAAAATAGACATTTTCTTTAACAGGTAAATTATACCTGCATACGAACTGCATATATAAAGTAAAAGACCGGATCCTGATCGAAAAGTTCAAGTTCGATGAAAATTTGAATCAAATTCTAAGTTTGGAGTTGATTTTAACTCTCAAACTTGTGTCTAATTGAAATTTCATTAATTTCTGATGAGGGAAACAAAGCAATCTAAGTTAGACTTGTGCAGTTAAAATTCAAAACTCAAAATTTAATTATATTAAAAATACTAATGTTTTATTTTTAAAATAAATAAAATTTCTTTAATAATAAAAGACATTTAAAGAGTCTAAATCCTAATAGAACAAATTAATTTCAAAAGTTCAATCTTATGAAAGTTTTTTTTAGAAGAATTAGGTTTTTGAACTTAACCAATTTTAAATAAAATTTGGACCAATTAATATTTTCTAAAAGAATTAGTCTTTTTAATTTTGGGTCTAATTCAATTCATTAATCTTGACATGATTTAATTAAATTTAATTAAAGTTTGATTGAATTCAAATTCAATTCAAACTCTTTGAACCAATCTTTCTAAACTTGAATGAGTTTCGGACCAAAATCAAATTTTAAAAGAAAAAATTATATTGAAGTAAAGCTACGAAAAATCTAACTTGATTCGTTGTCGTTCCCAATTCTCGACCCTTTTGTAATCTCTATGTTAGGAAGATATATTATGCATATGCAGAAACTGAAAAGTTGATGTGTAATTGCAAAAACAGTACACAATGTAGATATCTACTTCCAAACTATATAAATAATTCGAGTTAATTAATTGGATTTTTACAAAAATCCGTATGTTGAATAAATTTTCATTTAAATTCGAGCCCTAAGTTTTTTTTTTCCAGACATATCATGCATGAGCATACATACACGAAACTGAAAATGTCACGAATTCCACGTTAGATAAGTAAAGGATGTTAAAATAGTTTATAAGTGTGTGACAAACTTCCTCTTACAACATGCCTTTTGAGGTGGAATTAGACCCAAATTTATATAATGGTATCAGAGCCAAAAAAACTTGTCTCAATAGTTAGGGCTGTGCTCGACCTATTGTAGCCCTTTACCCAATATGCTTATCAGATGTCTAGCTCTCTTCTGGACTAAGGGGGTGTGTCATGAATTTCACATTGAACAAGTAAAGGATGTTAAAATGGTTTATAAGTGTGTGATAAACCTCTCCTTACAAGGTATCTTTTAAGGTAGAGTTAAACCCAAATTTATATAAGAAAAGTTGATATTTAATGGCAAAAAACAGGGTAAAATGTGGATATCTTGGGAAAAACATGGCCTTTCAAGTAGATGCTGCATCCAATCCTTATGACTTTTCGAGTCTCATAGAATACGTACCTGGAGATGGATCACTTTCGCTGGTTGAACTCAAACAGGGTTCATCTTCTGACCAGTGGCTTCCAATGTCACGTTCATGGGGTGCAGTTTGGAGAATCAATGGTCATGGCCAAGCTTTACGTCCACCTCTCTCTCTCAGACTAACCACCAACCCTTCTGGCTAGACCGTCGCAGCATACGATGTTATTCACATGAAATGGCAACCAGGACAAACCTATTGGTCTCAGTACGTATTTAGTAAGTAGTACGTAAAGTACCAGTGATGATTCATTTCTAGTGTCACCTCTGCCTGTAAATTGCAACACTCATAAACCCGAAAATGGTGTTGGTGGCTGACTTAGTATTCCTAATTTAATAATGGGGTTTGCTAGTTATTTTCATTATGCTAATTTCATCCTGAATTATAATACAGATCTATACTTATTATAATATATGGATGCAATGGACCTTAAATTTATGAATTATTTGAATATAAAAAATTCAAACAAATTAAAATTTTATTATAATTGATTAATTTTAACATATTATAAATATTGAGATTTCAACTGGATATTAATGGTGAATTTTAATAAACTGTAACGTTTTGCTAGCGTTAAATTACGGACTTTATAATATATCAAAAAATACTAATTTGAGTCTACTCTAATACGGTTATAACCATTTCATTATTGTAAGTTCCCAAATTTCATCTTTTTTCACTTATTTAGGCCATCAATTTTTTTTATTTTCATAATTATGTTTCTTATTTTGTTAGTATTTTAATTTATTATGTTTTATAAATTTAGGGTTTCTAGAGATATTTAACTTCTTATAACAATTTTAAAAAATTTTAAATAAGAAAATATTCAATTTCTTCCATTTATTCTCTCCTAATTTTCACGTTGCAATACGTAATATTAACTAAAATTTTGAAAGAGACAAGAAATTAAAAAAAAAAGATTGTATGGTGGAGTGGTAGGTAATTAAATTAAACCTTGTACTGTTTAATTAACCTATGGTTTAGTGAACGGTCCTAATCACATATCAGTCCATTTTACTGTAAATCGGATTCCATAAATGTTGACTCGAAGACCTCAAGGTCTTTTACTAAGCAAGTGAAGTGAGTTCTTTACTTATCACTATCATCACTACTTAAGTGACCAGTTGGATTTATGGATGCTTTGAATGGAAGCAAAATAATGATAAATTGATTGGTTACAGACTAATTTAATTGCACTCATTGAAGCAACGCCTTTGCTTAGCCAAGAGTTTACTGACTAATCAAATAGTTAGTCCAATTCCATTGCTCATAGATGCATTTTCTCTAAGATATTATAAAAATTTATAGAGAATATTACTTAATTTATAATTCCGATATCGGTTTAATTTTTAACCTTAATCCTTGTAATAAGTCCAATTGGTACATATAATGAATTAGTCGATGAATTCCTATTAATAACAATTGAACCTATAGTTTATGATGATATTAACATTATTAAGTAGGTGTGTTTAAAAAAAGGGCGCGGGGGTTGAGAAGGCAATTAGCGATGGAGATTTGTGTGGGGTTACCAGAAAGGTAACGAAATTGCCTGAAAATTGACGTCTAAATATTCTAATTAGCGAGTAATTAAATCTGTTTTTTTCTCAATAACAAGGATTGATAAGCTGAAATCTAGATTAAGTGTTTGTTCAAATTCCTATTTGAAATCCCAACCACCTCATTTTGAGCAGCAAAAATTGGAATTAGATGTAAAGTATAAACATATACGTATACCGAAATAGCTCAAAACTACGGTTGGTTCGACCTTTTGTCATATGAAAGAAAGAAACAGAAACTTTAAACCAATATTTTAAAAATAAAACCGGAAGTTAAACCAATAAAACAAGATGTTTAAGGTTTGAAAGGCTCAACCGGTATTAGAACGTCACATAATAAAATTAAAGAAATTGAAATACGATTAAAAGAGATTGTCCTTATCCAACAATGAATTTGAAGTTTAATTATAAAAAAATATTTTAATTAATTTATTTTAGTTTATAAGAAATTATTAATTTATAAAAAATAATCGATTAATTAATAAACTGAACGGTTTTTAATAACAAGAGTTATTAAAGTAAATCAAATAGGAAAGTTAAAAATCAAATTTAAAAATTGAATAGTTCAAGATTTTACGATTAAACTGATCGAACGAATTGAATTTTTTAATCATTGCTTTAAACAAAAAAGAACTTAAGAAATGAGATTGATGACTTTGTTTGAAGCATGAGTCTGGTTTGATTGAAATAAAATGACCTAGAAAATTATTAGAAACAAGTTCTTTAGATATGGTGATTAAAAAAAAGAGGTTATTTAGTAGATTTTAGACTTTCAATCAAAGAAGTTCTCTTAAAACTATTAAGTAACATTACATTTAGGGTTAATTGAATTTTGCTTCTTGTAATTAAGATTGGAATAACTGAATAATTACAAACTTGTGTACAATTAATACATGTCATTAGCACTAATAATAATGTTAATCATATACACTACTACAAGTGTCGACGTTGAGAGTATCATTTCATGTTTCATATCACAACTTAAAAACCAAAGGTTGTGGTCTTTGTCTAGAATGAGGACATTGGGAACCACCATCATGTTTGGTACTTAGTTTCTAATATAAAAATATTGAGACTTTTTCTATATAAAAGATTTATTTCTTATTAACATAATTTAGCTTCTATCATTTCTCAAATCACTTATTTGACATAATAAGAATAATTATATTTTTATACCAATAGACATTGAATAAATTAAGTAAATATAAGAGATAAAACAAACTATAAAAACCCAAATAATTAAAAGAAAATGAGTTATAATACAAAAATTTATTTTGTTACTATTATAATATACAAAAAATAAAGTACCATCATCTTTAATACTTAATTTTCTAACTTAAGTTTTTCTTTCATCTTTATAAAAATTTTTGGATTTTTTCCATATAAAAATTTAATTTCTTACCAATATAATTTAGCTTTTATCATTTTTCATATCTCTTGTTTAATTGGATGTAATGAAAATAACACCATTTTGGATATTATCAAACATTAAATAAATTAAGTAAATAAAAGGGATAAAATAAAATATAAAAACTCAATTAACCTATTTGAAGGTTAAGAAATTATCAAACATTAAATCAAACATTAAGAAACCAATTTGAAGGTTAAGAAAATAGAGATTAGTAATTGGTTTTAGATTAATTAATAGTTGATTATGGACTAAGCTAATTAACTTTTTGAGAGTGTCTATCTTTCAGTCTCTACACTGAAATGAAGTAGTAGTAAAAGCTTAGCTAAACATAGAGAAAGTGATGTAAAGATGAGAAATTAGGTGAAGCATGGTTCAAGGGATGAGGAAGAATTAAACAAAGACCAAAAAGAGAAGTTAATGATAATTATAGTTTTTCAGGATTGAGATTAAGCATAATATTTGTGTGGAAAAGCAGCTTGAACCAACCGACAGAGAAGGAGAAGCATAGGTTAGTTTTCTTGGCTTGGAATTGAAGGGATATGAATAGGTATGGCAGTTAGAACCACTTGCACCTCCTCCTCACTCACTCACTCACTCACTCACTCACTCACTAATCAAGTCTCTCAAAACTCTCACATTCCAACATTAAACATTAAACAACAGTTTTATTATTATTATTGTCGAAGACAGTTCACGTACGGACCTCCGTTAGTTTGTTTTTGTTTTTGACCGGCGGCGGCGCCACCGCCACAAAGTCGTAGAAAAATTCTCCAAGCTCCTTTCCCTCCTACCACTTGTCACCACACTCCATCCACTCTTTTAATTCACTCTTATCTCTCTCGTCCGCAAAAAATTAAAACACGACTGTATCTAAAAACTAGGACTATTACTCCTCTATTCACCATACAACCTAACAACAACTTTCACTACAAGAAGAACCAAACTCCAACCCCACCTTTTATCACCTCCATTGTTCATTATCCACCCTCTTTCATTGACGAGTAATTTGTATGGCTTTGATTGTGGATCAACTGTCGGAATTGAAGCACTTTTGTAAGATTTGCAAAAAAGGGTTTGGTTGTGGGAGAGCGTTAGGAGGGCACATGAGGGCTCATGGAATAGGTGATGAGAGTGGTCATATGGATGATGAAGACCCTGCGAGCGATTGGGATGATAATAAGTTTGGAACCGATATGCCACCGAGCAACAAGCGCATGTATGCATTGAGAACGAACCCGAATAGGTTAAAGAGTTGTAGGGTTTGTGAGAATTGTGGCAAGGAGTTCCTGTCTTGGAAAACGTTTCTTGAGCATGGAAAATGCACCTCCGAGTATGTTGAATCGCCGGTATCGTCTCCGAGGTCTGACGGTGAAGATGAGACGACGAGGAGAGGTTGTGGTTGGTATAAAAGGAAAAGATCGTTTAGAGCAAAAGTTGGTAATTCTAACTCGAATTGCCCATCTAGCGAAGAAGAAGATCTCGCGAATTGTTTAATGATGTTGTCTAATGCAACCGTTGATCCATTAATGGCTCAAGCCGAGGAGTCATCTGCCTCGGCGAGTAAAGACGAGAAACGAAGACATTCAGTAAATCTTATGCCACAATTGGCTTATAACGCACCAATGGACAAGGCCAAAGGTGTTGCTAAAGGATTGTTCGAATGTAAAGCTTGTAAGAAGGTTTTCATCTCACATCAAGCACTAGGTGGACATAGAGCTAGTCACAAGAAAGTTAAAGGGTGTTTCGCAGCTAGGCTCGAACAAGGCTTGGAGGATAGTGTTGGTGATGAAGATGTCATTGCACGTGAACAGTTCTTCCCGACAAAACCTACATCGACTTTGCAGTTCGATCATGGTGGTTCCACTGGTCCTCCTAAGAGGAAATCGAAGGTTCACGAGTGCTCAATTTGCCACCGTGTGTTCTCTTCAGGACAAGCTTTAGGTGGCCACAAAAGGTGTCATTGGATCACCTCAAATTCACCTGATGTTTCATCTTTCCCCAAGTTTCATCAGTTTCAAGAACAAATTCAACACGAGCCAAAGTTCATCACCAACCCCGAAACACTTGACCTCACGCTTGACCTCAACCTCCCTGCTCCGGCAGATAATCACACCGGAGTCCGACGAGACAACTTCGCAAACCCGGCGAGCTTGCACGTGTCTACTGAGATATATTTACAATCTTGGGTTGGAGTTGACGCAAAGGAAAAGGAAGACAACAACCACCACCACCACCACCAACAGCCGCAAAATGAGCAGGACCATCAAGATGAGGATGAGAACAACAATAGCTCAATGCACAATGTGGATAATGAAGCCGACAGTAAGGTGAAGTTAGCGAAGCTTAGTGAACTAAAAGACATGAACCTGACTGGAAGTTCATCTCCATGGCTGCAGGTTGGGATTGGTTCAACTACTGGCACAGTGGCTGCTGACCCGTAATTATGAAATTTTTGTGAAACTCAACTCGAAGATCTTCTTCTCATTCTTTTTTCTTCTTTTTGTGATTACCATCTTCACTTGTTTTTGTATTTAAGAAACTGTAATTACATATTTCAACATGTTTATATTTATAATTCAACACATATTAAGAGCTTCTTCCATTGCTATCTCAAAATTTCTGAAGAGTACATGTTCCACTGCTAGAACATAACTAATATTTTACTTTTAGCTCCAGTATGAGCTAAACCACCAGTCAAAGTGAAGAATTTAAGACTAACACTCAGTGAAGCCGTAGGTGGAAGGGAAATTTTAATTGATTTTAATAATAATTTACAAGTGATTGCATGAATATTAGAAAGTTAATTAATGAGGGAGAATCTTGGAGCAATTAGTAAAAGTTGCTCTTTTGTGATCATAAAATTACAGGTTCGAATTACAAAAACAGTCTTTTTGTAAAAATTACAAAGAAAAGGTTGCGAATATTGATGATCATCTCCTGACCCTCTCAAAATGAAAAACCTTGTACACGGGTTACATTA
>JAOQMM010000004.1:1119426-1138633 GCA_027563515.1 Erythroxylum platyclados
ATTTGAAAATATTATTGTATTATTAGTAATGTTAACATTAAAATTGTTGATTTATTTAAATAAACAATTTATGCGACTGATTATTAAATATGTGCATAATTTATATTACATCTATTAATGAATTTTAATAATGATCATATAAAAATAACTTCAGAAATAGTTTTTTTACTAGTTACGAGTAAAGTTGTGTATTGTTAGATCTCTTTAAATCTCGCATTTTAGTAAAATTTTTACTTAAGTTATTGTTGTTGTTGTTATTATTATTAACCTATAAAAATAACTAAACCAAAAAATAAGTTTTAGCTTTCAAGTTTCAAGTCCTTTGAAAGGTTAGAACAGTTGAGTTTGACTAGCATATTTAAACTATGCAGAAATTTCATTAACAAGTGATGACTTTCCTTTCACTGGCCCTTGTCAGCTTCTATTTGTCTGCATAGTTACCTTAAAATGCTTTGCTCAATAATTCCACTTCTTGGAATAAAATGAATTTCCTGCTCAAGATTTCAATGCACTTGACCTTTGGTCTGATTGTACGATTATAATTGAATCGAACTTGTTATATAATTATAAATTATTTTACAATTTATCTAATACACATCTAATCCAGTATTATAAGACTGGTCCTGCTTGAAAATTATGATTTCGGATTATGGATTATTACATATATTTAATAGTTTACTTAATACAAACTCTAAACATATCAACCAAGGGTCGTTTGATTTTATTTCTATTTTTTATTATGACTTTTAATTTTTATTTTTTGTTTTTAATTTTTGTTTTCTTTTAAATAAAAATAAAAACTTGTTTAGTTGTTATAATCAATATAGTTATATTTTTATAAGTTATGTTAATTATATATTAGATAAAACTTAAAGATAAATTATTTTTAATTAATTAAATTAATTGTAATCTCTTATATAATATTTGTTAATAAATTATGAATAAAAAGTATTTTACGTTTTTAAAATATTTATTTTAAAATTTAAATGTTTAATTGTTAAATCAATTTAAATTTGTATATTTTGAACATATTATAAATTTAATTATATTTGTTAATAATTATTAATTTAAATTAATTACAAAAAGTAAATAAAATTTAATAATTTGTAATTAATTAATTAAATATAATATTAAATTAAATTATTCATATTTTTATTAATGATTAATATAATAAATAATTAAATAATATATATTTAGTTGATAATAAATCAAATTATTAAAAAATAGAAATAGAAAACAAAAATCACTTTTTGTAGTCTTTATAAATTATGAAAATGGGACGAAACTAAAGTAAAAAACAGAACTAAAAAATTAAAGCAAAACAATTTTTTACTAAATTTGAAAAAAAAATGGAAACAATTAAACCCAACGTTTTTGAATTTGAATTATAGAGAGGAAAAGTTTGTGAATCTTAAGGTTGTTCCAGTTAGGTCAACTTGTGTGATTTCTCCTAGGTCGTCGATTTTCTGGCTTAATTAAAGCTTTGTTCGGGCGGGTTCTACAAGTTTGACGAAGTTATAATTCCACAAAAGGGATTTGTCAATTTTATTTGGTAAGAACAGTTTTTGTAGTACTCGGAGCAAACTGACTTGTATTTTCATACAATTAAAATTTAAAAGCTCAGTTGGTGTATATTTATTATTTATTAAATTTTTTATATAAATAAGATATTGCACAATTATTAAACTTAAAAGGTGTTTGGTTCACCTGTAAGAATAAATAAAGAATGAAGAGGAATAGACGATGAATATAATAAAATATGTATTATTTAGTTTGATTTATTCCTAAGAATTTTTAATGAGGGTGAAATGTCAATATTTGGTTTGAAAATATAAATATGGAATGATAAAAGAATAACTAACAAAAAGATAAAAATATTCTTTAGTCCTTACTAACTATATTATTATTATTATAGCTAAGTAATTATGTGGATTCCTTAAGGATCTTGTTGTCCAACAAATCCTCATTTTTATTCTAACCCACTTGGAATAGATAAAGATAGGAGGAGAATGAATTTACTTATTTCCAAAATTCAAGGAAGAAGTAAACCTTTTGATTATATTATATATGTTTTATTTAATCACATAAGAGAATAACCTATTACTAAGAATAGATTAGGAATAAAATGGTGATTCCAGTCAACCAAACACTCCATTAGAGTTGATGTATACGTAATAGTTTGTAAAGAAACATTATTAATTACGAGTTAATGACTTAAATTAAATAGTAAATTCGATTCAAATTATTCCTTACAAAATCTTACATAAATTTACGAGTGAGTTTAATCATAATTAAATTAAATCTAAAATTTAATTTAGTCAATAAAATCTTAATAAGGTTGACAATATATTAGATTTTGGTTAAATTTGAGTTTAATAAAGCTTAATTTTATTTGTTGAATTCATATTAATTTGGTTTAAATTTAATCAATTTTTAATAATTTTAAATTTAAAAACTCTTGCTTAATTTGAATACGATCATACTTGAATACTTGAACTCAACATGGATCAAATTGAGATTAACTTGTTAACTTTAAGTTGGATGAACCCGAACTAAATCCCTAATCTTAAACAAAGTAAAATTGTCTCTTTGTACTTCCTAAAGGCCTCCTTTAAATAAAAAAATACAATTAAATAAAATAACCCACAATTATTGGACTTAGAGTTGATGTATTATGTATATGTAGTAGTTTGTAAATAAATATAATTTAATAAATTAATGACTCAAATTAAATAGTAAATTTAATTCAAATTACTCGTTACAAAATTTTACATAAACTTAATACTAATTCTACTCAAATTTAAATTTAATTTAATCAATAAGATCTTAATAAGCTAAGATTAGGTTCTGATTAAATTTGAGACTAATAAAACTTAATTTTATTTGCTAATTCTATATTAGAACAACTTAAATTCAATTCAATTTTTAATAATTTTCAAGTCTAAAAAATTGTCAAATTCAAACATAATGATACTTACATATCTGAACTCGAGATTGATAAATGAAATTAATCCATAAACTTTAATTTGGACAAAACCCGAACTAAATCCCTAATTTTATACACGGTAAAATTGTCTCTTTACACTTCTTAAAGCCCTCCTTTTTTATTAAAAAAAAAGTTGAGCTCATTGAAAATTGCATTATCTTCCTTATTCAATTCATAACCTACAAAAATCGACTTTTGGGGTCTCTGGGAAGTTTCTACTAATTAAAGCTAAGAGGAGTAGGACCGTAAATGCCGGTCAAGTTGCATAGAACTTGGAAGACTTGGAATTACGTTATACAAATATTGACTAAGGACCCAAACCATTTTTTGTGGTAGCTTACCATCCACAACCATAGACCAAATGAGAAGTCGAATTTGTGGAAATTTGAACCTTTATTTTATATTCTTATTTCCGAACTCAGTCAAAAGTTTGGTAAATGCGGTTTTGAGTTTTGAGTTTTACGAGTTTTTAAAGAATTTATATTAGAATATTCTGTTATTAGTTTTTGAATTGAATTTATTATTTAACAATTTATTTAAAATATGTGATATATGAAAATTTGCAGTACATACATTAAAAAAAAAGGAATTTCATATGCACCTGATAAAAACACAAAAGTCGATGCTAATGTAAGAATTTGCTTCGTAGTTCTCCAAGTCCAAGCTCGTCTGCTACTAAAACTGTTTTGACTTGTTATATAGCAGACTCTTGAATCTTGACTTGGTCATGTGAGGCTGTGAGTTTAGGATCAGAACATGGTCTCCCCCAAAATTTTTTAAATTGATCGAATTTAGAATATTAGGTCTTGAATTATATTAAAAAGTGTAGAAATAGCCTCTCTATTAAGTAAGAGTAAAACTGTGTATTACTAAATCTTCTCAAATTCTGCATCTCATCGAGATTCTTACTGAATATTGTTGTTGTTGTTGTCGTGAATCGTATTAAAAAGGTTCAATACTTAATATTTTAAAATTATTAAAAAAGTAAAGTTCGAGTTATATGTTTAAATTATAGTAAATTATTTAAATGTTTTAAAAATAATTATTTAAAACTAGAGGTACATTAGAACTTACAAATTGGTCAATACCCATTACTTAAATCTAAATAAATGATTGGTGAAATAACTTATTTAAACTAGGTAGTTTAAGAATTATTACTAAGAGGTGATGAGTTCAAGCGTTTCTTAAAAGAAGAACGAGTAACGAGTTGAGTTGGACCTTTTTGTTAATGAACATAATGAAGGTTGGATAAAGTTTGGGTTATGTAACTTGTTAAGATCATTTTACACCATCCAAGTTCACTTTCACCAAGCCCATTGGTGCCTTGTTGTCAAGCCCAAAATCTAAGTATTGTCCGTTTATTTTCAACTGAGGATTACTTTAAATTTATAGTATTTAATAGTTTATTGCAATTTCTTTTATAAAACCAACATCTTTAAATCTTTTTTTGGTTTGTTTAAAATAATTTTTTTATTAATTAAAAATAAGATTGCGTAGTTTTAATTCTATTTAGACAATACATCTTAACGAATTTCTTATTAAAACGTTATTATTCTTATATTTAAAATGAAGTCACACCTAACTCTCTCCTAACCTAATTTTTGAAAAAAAAAAACTCAATCTTACTTTATCACGACTTTATAACCTAAATTTTATAATATGGTTCATCTTTTTGGCGCACTGTATTAACATTTTTAATAATTATTCTTAAATACATATCATCATTTATGGATTATGTATAATTACAAATACAAGTTTGATAATTCTATAAAATTCAATAATATTTTAAAATAAATTGTAGAATGATGATCTTTTTTTTAGTAAATTAAATTCCACGTCACCTTGCAAAATTTAAATTTTAGTAATTTTTATATTAGATTGCAAAGTTTAAAATGATTTTTTTATTGAACTAAATTACACTCCACCTTTGAATTGAAATTTAGAACTTTCCCATTCATAAGTATATTCAAAAGGTAAAAACTCTCATTATATATATATATATATTAATGATTTAAAAATCTGATTGAAAATTAAGCTGGTAAGACAAGAAGTTTAAGGTTTAAAAGATTCAACTTAGACCTTTATAACATCGGCTAAAGATTAAATAAAATTAAAAAATTTGACATATGACTGAAGGAGATTGTCTTTACCTATCGAAGTATTTGAAGTTTAATTGAAAAAAGAGGTTATTAAATGAAATTAATTGATTTATTTTAGTTTATAAGAATTTATTAATTTACAAAAATTGATCAGTTAATTAACAAACTGATCAATTTTTTATAACAAGAGTTATTAAAATAAATTAAATCAAAAAGTTAAAAGTTGAACTCAAAAGTTGAATAGTTTAAGATTTTAACTTTTAACGGTTAAACCAGTTTGAATCGGTTGCAAGGTTTTAATTGTATATATATATTTAATGAATTGCTTGGTTTATTGTCTTAATATTTTTATATTCTTTTGAACGAATATCCAAACTCGAGATGATTACAGCCGACTTCGCGGGACAATTCCAAGAGTATCGGAGATAAACCAGCATGTTCCCATGAGAGTTCCGAAATTTTCGGATGTCTTGATCCTATCGGCATATTCTAAATTCCATAAGAGTCTTTTCCACTTCAATGCCATTTGACGTTTTCTTTACTCAGCGTGAAGATGGTTACAACCTGCCAATAAAACCATTATTTAAGAAGTATGATATTTTGCTAATTATACCTAAAAGTCATTATTAAGAAAAAATCATTCCAAGTATATGGCCTTAATTTTATGAAATGGTTTTCTCATTAATTATTCTTTATTATTATTATTATTATTATTAAAACCTTTTTTCAATGGAGTGCGGAACACGTACAAACTAATGCCGGCTTGGCAGAATCTTGGATTCTTGGGCAGGCCAATTAATAAGTTGTACACCTTCGTGTTGGTGTTTAAGATGACACAAACACTAGTACACTACATAAATGAAAGCGGCATTAATCTTATGCTTTTATTTTTTTATAATATGGGATTTATATTCCTTATTTTATAGGGTGCATACCGAGTAAACTTAAAACGTGATACAACAGCAACGACAACTTAGTAAAAGTTCAGCTGAAACGTAAGTTTTGAAAAGATGCAATATTACACAATCTTATTTCTAACCGGTAGAGGGATTGTTTTTTATAAAACCATATAAAAAATAAAAAATACATATTATATATATGTATACACATATTAAAATAGTAAAATAATGATAATTAAACATAAAATAAAAATAAAAATAAAAGATAATAGTAATCATAAAGTAAAAATAATAATAATTAATACACATAAATAAAAATATAAAAATAAACAATACAATAAATATAAAACAAGGTAAAAAATAAAAATATAAGATAAGATAAGTAAATAAATACACAAACAAAAAAGAAGAGAAGTAAATTAATAAATCAAACTAACTATTACAAAGAAATATGTAGGCTAAGTTAGGAAATATTTAAGCTAAGTTAGGAAACTTTTAACGTAATAATAATTTTTAAATTACGTGTATTTAATTGATTAATTAATAATTTTAAATAAAGTGACAAATTTAATCAAATTAACACTTATAAGTTTTAGTGGGATAAAAGACATAAAACTCTTATATAATTTAAAAAAATTTAGAAATTCATTGTAAATTTTAATTTTTGAAAAAATCATTTATAGACTTTGATTAAAAAATAATGACGAAATAAATGTGATGTAAATATCACATATTAACTAATCAAATATCATTCACGCGATAATTTAATCAAACTCTTACACTCGAACAAAACAAATTAATCTTTATCTAAATCAATCATTCATTATAATTATCTTAAATTATTAATTTTAGTTTTTATATTAGTAACATTTGATCAGGACATTAATCGCTATTTTTTTAACCAAAATTTAAAAGAAGCAATTTCAAAAAAATAAATAAAAATTAAAAGAGATTTTTTAAATAATTTAAAAGATTAAAGAATTTTAAAAAAATTTAAGTCACAAAAATAATTATATCTTTAATATGTCTTCACATCGACCAAACTATAAACTATACTATCAAATGCCTTGTAACTCCTGGACTCTGAACTTGTGACCTTCGTATTGATAAATGTCTTATTTTATTAGTAAAAACTATTAAATATTCTCTTATTTGTCTCCTTCAACAAAACCTTCCCATACACACACACACACTCCTCGTCAAGTCTTCCTGAGGATATTCCAGGGAGATCCCTCCCTAACCCTAACACGCTTTCCTGACATTGCACTCACTCTTACCAACCCACATCTTCGACCGTTAGATCCAGTTGGTTGGAGTAGGACCCATTTATTGTTTTGTGAGACAGTCCAATTCAGAGGAAGCATTACTTAGTCCTCACAAGTCACACCGGCATGTGACACGACCAAGTTTCAAGGCCACTTATTACAGAAGCTGTAGTTGTGGTACTACGCAGTTTAAGAGTCAAATGTTCAAAAACCTCGGGTCTTAATAGTAACCGAATATGCTCGGGAATTCTCTTACTTCAACGACTCCTTTTATACCTTTTCCTGAACGTAACTCCGTCACGCCAAGCATATGCTCCCTAATATTCTACTAATCTTCTTTTCTTTGTTTTCCCCCTTATTAAAATCCCTTCATTTTCATCTCTCCTTCCCCATTCCATTACCCTTCTCTCTCCTTTTACAGTTCCTTGCTTGTTGGGTCTTGATCACTTTCTCGATATAGTGACATGAAGTTTGGTAAGAGACTGAAACAGCAAATTCAGGCAACGTTGCCTGAGTGGCAAGACAAGTTCTTGACTTACAAGGAACTGAAGAAACTTGTTCGGTTGATCTCGTCCGCTCCGCCGTTGTTGAGTGGATCGATCGAGTATGGAAAAGCAGAGGCTGAGTTTGTGTATTTGTTGAACAATGAGATTGACAAGTTCAACGCTTTTTTCATGGAACAAGAAGAAGACTTCATCATCCGTCACAAGGTAAGTCTCTTTACCATAATTACAATTCGATATAAGAAAGTAGCAGAAGAAGAGGAGAAGAAAATTATAGGACAATTAGAACACGAAATGATGAGTCAAAACTCACTGACCCTGCAACTGAGTTGTTATTTGTCACTTAAATTTGGTAAATTCAAATTTGAGGTATACGTGTGAAACTATAGTAATCTTTTTGTGATATTTTAATAGTTTTGTAAAAAAAATTATTTTTAATTTAATTTCAAAATTTCTCATGAGTGATCGAATAAATTTGTTATTTGAAAATTATGTGACGCAAATAATTTAGAACCGAATATTAAATTAAATTATTCTTATGCTAACAACAACTTATTCTCATGTATTCTATACTTTGAGATTATAACAATTCATAAATCTGAGATGAAATGAAAAATAATACTAACATTTGTGATACCTTAATAGTTCCCGAAAATTTTAGTATTTAGTTGATAGAATATTCGATATTTAAAAATTAATTTACGTCGTTAACGATCGTTGTCATTAAGGATCGTTGAGGAAAAAGACTTGTGTCTCGACTAATATACCTTAAAGTTTCAGTCTTTTATGTGTATCTTAGTAACAATATACAATCTCTATGATAACCAACTTTGACCGAGTGTTCTTCAATTTTCAGGAATTAAAGCAGAGGATTGAGGAAGTGATTGAGACATGGGGTTCAAATGGAACTAGGCCTTCAGATAAAGCGTATACAGAGGAGATGAGCAAAGTTAGAAAAGATATCATCAATTTCCACGGAGAAATGGTACTTCTAGTGAACTATAGCAACGTTAATTACACAGGTACTACATAAAACTCAAACTCATGTTCAAAATTTTAAATTACGAATTACGAATTAAATTACGGTTACGGACAATTACGATAATTACAAACATCCGAACGAACTTAGCCGGACTAGGATTTATCGTCTCTCCGGGCGATTGTTGACCAGAAAATTTTTGCAGGATTGGCCAAGATATTGAAGAAGTATGAGGAGAACTGGCAGGCTATTGAGGTTGCCATTCATTCAGAAGGTGCTTGAACAGCCGTTTTTCACGACCGATCTCATCTCCAAGCTTGTCAAGGAATGTGAAATCACAATAGATGTTGTGTTCCCCGTGAATGAAGAACAGATAACAGTCAAAGAAGCAACAGAAGCAATTCATGTAGCAGAAGAAGGGATTTTCAGGAACACGGTGGCAGCTCTTATGACTATGCAAGAAACCAGAAGAGGAAGTTCAACTTACAGCCAATTCTCCCTACCTCCTCTGAATTTGCCAGATTCTGATCTCGTTCAATTTTTGCAACACAATTCTCCTATACCAATCCTGTAGTTAATAGAATTTGAAGATCTTTTTGGGAATTATACGAATACTTACTCAAATTATATTGAATATTTAAAAAAAAATATAAAAATTTTAAATATATTTCACTTTTTATTTTGTAATTTTGGACATCACGATCTAAAAGAAATGTATATTTAGGCTTATTGTCAAGAAAACATTATTAATTCAAAATTTTCATTTTGAAACTTATTTATATTTTAAATTTTACCCTTTAATTTTAGGTTAGATCAAAATGCCTACTCGAGAATTAATAAGAATTATCATTAAGTATTATAAAAAAGAGATCAATTCGTTCTGACTCGATTTAAAATTAATGAATCAATTACGAATTGGTTGATTTCATAATAAATTCTTAATTAAAAAAGACTCAAATTCAATTCAAGCAATTATAATAAGTTTAAATAAAATAATATCATTTTGACTCTAACTTACTCGAACTTTGAATTACCTAATTTTAAATTAGATACGAGTCAAACTTGAGTCATTGTCATCCTTAATTATCACAGTCTTAACGTCTTGTTAAGTAATCAGTAATAAAAAGATAGAAATGAGGATGCAATATTTATTCTATAACTTTTACTTGTTTAGCTATTGGGAATGGATAAAATAGGAAATGATAAAATGAAATAAATTTTAAACAATTCTCAAATTTTATTCCCGAAGGAGTGTGGGTATAAGCAGAAATAAAATAAGAGATACAAGATCATATATTAAAATCTTTTAATATTATATCATCATCTTCAATATCATATATTAAAATCTTTTATATTAATTTATTTAATAATTAATTTATTTTTCATCAACATTTTTATTCTTATTATAAACTTTTATAATTATTAAAAAAATCAATAATTTTATAAATCATTAAGTTTTTAATTATTTATTTACAAAATAAATCATATAATAATTATATATGAATAAAAAATCGGTATTGTCATTCAAAATATTAGCATAATTATTAATTTTATTTAATTTTAATTAAACATAAATAATCAGTAATTTTATTAACAAGTCACTAATTTACTCTTCAGACAAAGCCACGTCAACAATAGCAGTACAACTGTATAACCTAACAGTATTAGCAACCGCAAAGTAATGAACGGACTTCGGTGGTCACGCACGCTCACGCTGCGTTAGCACACCCCCAAGTCCAACCCCAAAGCCGCGATTTTTCTGTTTTTCTTTTCCCTTTCCCGGCTCGTCTCTCTCAAACGGTCCCTATAAAAGCCCAATCCATCAAACCACCATCGTATTTACCGTCGAAGGACTCCATAACCAACCAACATGCTTTTACACTGATTGAACTACTCTGTTCCTTCTTCTTCTTCTTCTTCGTCATAGTGAATGTAATGGCCTCTTTTGTCGATATCGATCTGGTCCCATTGTCACTCACTTCTCTGTCCAAACGACCGTGCCTTCCTCTGTCAAGGAAATCCCTAATTTTCTATAGCAGGGATTCGAAATCGAAATTGGCCCTGCGCTGGGTTTTCAATTCCTCGAAACCCGCATTTCTAGCTCAGGATTACCGCATTTTTACGAAACAACACCCGATTGCTGCCGTTGCTAGGGCTGAAGCAGATAAAGTCGGGGATGACAACGCGAAACAGGTACATAAGTTTCTTTCTGGATGCTTCTTTCAATAGAGTTTCGGTTTTGGTTGAGATAAGTGCAATAACTTGTTAGTCAGGTACTAAGTTAGTGAGTTCGTGCTTAGAGAGTTTGAAAATTATTTGTAATGGAATTGCTGAAACTGATATCGTGTAGGAAGGGGATAAAAAAGAGTCTGATGGTGTCGTGATTCAACAGAAAGCGAGTCAATTGAGGAAAAGAATAGTTTCTGGACTTGGAATTGGGGTATCAGCCGCAGGTGTGGTGTTGGCTGGGGGATGGGTGTATACCGCAGCTATAGCGGCTGCTGTATTTGTGGGTGCGCGTGAGTACTTTGAGTTGGTTCGGAGCCATGGAATCACCGCCGGAATGACGCCTCCTCCTCGATATGTGTCCAGAGTGTGCTCTGTAATTTGCGCTCTCATGCCCTTAGTTACATTGTAAGCTTGATTGTCGTATGCTGTTCAATTTTGATTGTGAATTTCTATTGGTTCTGCCTAAAGACCGATTTGGAACAGGTTATGTGTTTCCTGATCAGGTACTTTTTATTGTATGGTCAGGTATTTTGGTCGGATAGACATCTGGGTCGCATTTGCTGCCTTTGTTGTTGCAATTGCATTGCTTCTGCAGAGAGGGAACCCTCGCTTTGCGCAGCTCAGCAGTACCATGTTTGGCCTATTTTATTGTGGCTATCTTCCTTGTTTCTGGATTAAGCTTCGTTGTGGCTTGACAGCCCCAGCTTTGAACACTAGTAAGAAGTTGATCTTTTTATCCTTTCCAGAACTAGATGCCACCACTAGGTTTTTTAAGGGTACAAATACAACACGTCTGGAAGCCTTCATTTTCCTAAGAAAGTGTGGTTCTCTAGTTCTTCTTTTAAACATGTTATGTCACTGAACTGTTAGTCCATGCTTTTCTTAAAGCAGCATCTCATGTTTATATCATGTGGATATTGATAATTTAGTCTTATTGGTGTTCAACTGTGGATGTGAACTCATACCATAAAAGTCATGGCAGGAGACATCCATTTACATAGCTCACGTTTCAAACCAGTTTATTCATGCTTCATACTTTTTTTACCTGTTATCAATTTTGTCCATATGCACTGTCCTGTCTGTAGATAAAGTTGGGAAATTCATGTGCTTCCATTGTATATGAAATTGGGAATGGCACAAATGAGGCATGAGTCTGCCTTCACCAACCTAAGCTTCTTAGTTTGATGCTTTAGAATAGGTTCTTTTGGAAGATAAATTCACTTCTCCTACTTATCTCGTTCACCTTAATCTGGGTTTTAGTTTTGTAATGTGTACCAGATTGCTATTGCTCTTCAACAAACTCTTTTGTTTGCTAAACAACTCATATTGTGTAGGAATCGGAGCAACATGGCCAATTCTTCTTGGTGGCCAAGCTCATTGGACCGTGGGTCTTGTTGCAACCTTGATTTCTATTAGCAGTGTCATTGCTGCTGATACATATGCCTTTATTGGTGGCAAGGTAATTAGACTTCTTGACTGATTATCAGATCTTGATTGAAACCAAATGGTATGGGTGTAAATGTTTAGCAATTGGGTCTAATCATGTCCTCAAGTGTCCTTGCCCATGGATTTTAACATTTCCTGTGCCAAATGCACGGGCATGGAATTGTTTAGTAATGGTTATTTTGTTGGTTCAATACTTTATCCTTGTATTGACAGTCACTGCCTTATTCAGGATTTCAAATATGATGATAGAACATGATTTCTTCAAGTTTATCATAGAGTTTTGCTTCCTTGATAAATTGTGTTAAATATTTAGTTTGTATTGTAATTGAATATAGAGATTAGAAGCTGGGCTGTATTATTGATTAATGGTTTGAGCTCCTTGCATTCTATGTTCATCCTACCCTATTTCTAACGTGAAACATTTATCCAATACCTATGCAGGCATTTGGAAGGACACCACTGACCGCAATCAGTCCGAAGAAGACATGGGAAGGAACTCTTGCGGGTTTGGGTGGCTGCATTGCTACTGCTGTAATTCTATCCAAAATTTTTTGCTGGCCGGCATCATTCCTAAGGTATTACATCTTCACTGATTACTGTGTTGAGTCAATGATGAAAGTTTCTTCATTGGCTAATTATTTGTCAAGGATGCTAATTTTCTTGGTGTAGCAGTAGGTCATTGTATGAGACTTTTCTTCTTAACTTGAGTGCCCCATTAACACCCATAGATATCCACACAGGAAATTCCTGACTAGTTTAAATTGACTACTCCCTGTTTTGCAATATAGCAGCAACTTTGTATCTTACGCTTAAGATACGAGCAATCTTTGGATGAATTTTGGATTTATCATCGAAGATACTACTGGCTCATAGAGTCCTATTGTATCTTATGCTCTTCCAGCATCTTGTGGAGTCAATGATGTAGGATGGCTAGATAAAAACATGTACGAATTTGAAATCACAAACTTTCTCCATTCGAAAGTGGCGTTTATGATTGGATATACAGAAATTGACTTAATTATAAACTTGCATCATGTATATATGTTTGTATCTCTGTCAACAAGAATTTGATATCTTATTTGGTTGTTCTCAGTGCCATGGCTTTTGGGTTCCTTATTTTCTTTGGATCTATATTTGGTGATCTGACGGAGTCATTGATCAAACGTGATGCGGGTGTGAAGGACTCTGGCTCTTTAATACCAGGACATGGTAATAACCTTTAGTATTAAATGATATGGAATCAAGAATTCTTCATCTCATTACGTCCGGAGAGATATTTGGTGCTGGATGAAAAATGTAGTGTAGTTCAGCTTCTAACTGGAATAGTAAAGAAAATATAAAAAAAAACATAATATTAGAAAAAGCAATGGGAAGGGGATAGCTACCTTGTGGGTGGTTTTGCTTGGTAGTTACTAGTTGATTAGGAACACGTGGTCGGTAAATAAAAATCAACTGGCATCTTTCTGACTAGTTAGTCAATTTTCTGATCTTTGCATGATTATATTACCTGCAGACACACGAGAAATGTACCAATTACGCCTTGTTACATTACATCCTGTTTACAAATTCCATACCACTTGTAGGTGGAATACTGGACAGAGCGGACAGTTACATTTTCACTGGTGCACTTGCATTCTCTTTTGTCAAGACCTTTCTTCCACTATATGGAGTATGACAGCAATGTTCCATCAATTGCATGAAACTGAACGGATGTGAAAACCCCATCTGGTTTCTCATTCTGGAAAAGCTAAGAGCATATGCATGCTTCATCCTGATGGAATGTGGAATTTCTCTTCGGTGGATGACTGAATGGTAAAGTTTCTTTATCCAAGAAAAGATAATCACACGGAAGGTCATTGAGTTGCAGCTTCACTCGGTCTTTGTGGTTCTACCCAGAATACATGTTCCGGAAAATACTTCCTCCTACACGCCATGAACTGTACTTTGCTGGCTAGTCAGGTATGGCGAAGTTTTGGCAACTTATGTGGGTAACAGTAGAGCGTAACTCAAAAAATGTTTAAATGCTTATCTCAGCTATAAGTATCAAATCCATTCATTCTTTATAAATCCCATCGCTGTTATAGTTCTGAACATGGTCCCCATTTTAATATCTATGAGGAATCTCTGTCATAAGATGAAATACCATTCATTACTTAATCTATTAGGATCTGGGGATAATCATAACTGCTTAAGTTCAAAATAGCAATCAAACCTATCTCGGGAGAGTTCATAATTCAACTGTTGATTTGTTTCTGTTGCACTTTGTTCGAGTTTTAAAAAACCAAATACTGACTTTACCTGTCAAATTATCATAGTAATCCTGTTGTTATGATAATCACCTTGACCTTACCCAACAGCGTCCGCCACACCACCGCCAAATACAACATGACAATCCTCCATCCTATTATGTGATTGGGCCTTAATTTTTTTGACCAACCAAAGTTTTCAATTTTCTCTTGGACTGGAAACGTGTCAACCTTATTCCTGAAAGCTAGGTCCACATGAGAAGTTCTTGGTAAGCCTGTCGACCATAGTTTCCTAAAGTTGGTCATCAATGGCACAAATGACGAAATCATTTGACAATTCTTGTCCCATAACTGAACCTTTAATTATAACTAGAAAGAAAGCTGTCAGCAACTATTTGTCGAGGCAACCACCACCTAATGACATGGTCCTTAGTAGTTAAGGAGTTGCAAATTCTTGTAATTTCACGTGGACATGTTTGTTTAACTTTTCTTTTTGATCTCATGTATCCGGCCAGTCTTTCATCCAATAATTAACAACACTTGCTACTCCTAGAATGCTTTAGTTCATGGGATGTTTCTCTCTGAGATTTCATTTTCACTTTATTTTAAAACCTGAAAACAAAGATTGATGGAAGAACATATAGCTATTGTCTGACTATTATTTTTCCCCTTAAACATGAAAAATCTGACCGAAGTTAAGTAAACTATGTCTGCATTTGCTCCCAAATTTTCAAGAGAACATCTCACCCATCAAGAAAATATGTCCGGATCAATAGAAACGGAGAAGGAAACCAAAAGGCCAAGAAAGTAACAAACTCATGAATTTTATGATTTATAATTTTTATATAATCGGTCGTTCGGATTCACGTGCATATAATAGTCTATAAATTACATGTTTTTATGTATTCTATTTGATGATTCACTGATTGTCAAGTGACAATATTCATATTATTCATCACTCTTAAGTTTTTAAGGTAAGATACAGTTTTCATCCGTGATTGGGCCTTTTTTGGGTTGGTAGGCACAAGAAGGGTAAGACAATCCCCTGAGAACAAAGTTATTTTTGTGCATGACATTCCGTGACGATAATTGCTAGGACATTTGGCTAAGACGGAGACTGTTGAAACAAAGCATATTTCTTTGGAGAAGGCCTCACGAAATGATAAGATACATAGAAGACAAGAAAGGGACATACGAAGTGAATGTTGGGTTGACCTAGAAGAGATAAACCCATAATACAAAACAAGCAAAAAAAAAAAAGAAAAGAAAAGGAGAAGATAAGAGAAGAGAAAATAGAAGAGATTGAAATGAACATGGCAAAAACTACATATGGTACATGCAAAAGTTGCTTTGGACCCTAACCTCCACCAAAACAATAGGACAAGAAAAGCTTGATCATGAATAGTGATAGGAGACTGATGAGGACCCTACCCCTACCATTGTGGACTTTTCACAAGCTTTGAAGCTCTTTACTTTTAGAATTTGGCACCTTATTATTAACATAGAACATGAAAGGCCAAATAAAAAAACTTGTGGGGTTGCAACCAATGCGTTGTTTCTAAGCTGACTGAGAAAATGGAGGAAGAAAAGGATAGAAAGGAAAACTTAAAGGAAGAGTTGGAGGTGATATGGTGGGCAAGGCAAAGCATCTATTAAAGTATATGAGAGACATAAGAGGAGGATGGAGCTAAGTAAAGGATCTTGAGAACTTTTCTTGGACACGCACACCCACGTAAATATGTTATCTATCTCTAAAACCACAACCCTCCACTTCACACCCACCTTTTTTTTCACTTTTCATTCTTTTTCTATTATTACTTTTCATGAACCATTTGCCTCGGATGCTCTACAATGTTAATTACCTATTCTTATTTTCTTCGTCCCTAATAATTTCTTGTACAAGTCTAATCATGCCCACCATAGTAACACAACTCATAATCTATGGTAATTAATGATGAATTATAGATTCTTATAATTTCATGTTATATTGTTTCTAAATTTTTCTTTTTTATATACGGAAGATTCACTCAAAGATAAGTGAATTTCGAATTATTAAAAAAAATTAAGGGTTCAATGAATGGTTTTCATAATTGAAAATCAATATCTTGATTATTCACTTGTTTTTAAGTCGCATTCAAATATTATAAATAGGCATCAAATTCTGTGTAGTATTTAATCGGTTCCAATCTTGTTTCTGCTTCAAAACAATGCAGTTTTAGGTTTTTTTACATATAAAATGACGTCATTTTGAAACAGAAAGAGAGTTGGAACATGTTAAGTGTACAAGAAGCTGAACCTACAGGAAGGAAACATTTTGTGCTTATAACATCAAGATTGCCTAATAATTTTGATGTTTCGGCGTACCTAATTAAAGTATGGAATAAATGCGTTTGATTCATTGCCTAAGATTTTGATTTTTTGGAACCATCACATCTAAAATAGTATCTTGAACAGAACAGGAAAGCTTGTCTTAGCAAGAGGAATATATGTGTGTAAGGAATTATTTGATAACCCATTTGCCTTCTTTGCTTTAAGTAAGCTTTAAGTTATCTTTTACATGTTAATTAGATAAATTATTAAGTTACATAAATTACATATTTCGGGTATATTACTCGATAAACCAATAATTCATAATCAAGTGACAGGATTAATTCGATTGGTATTTATAAATCTAATATTTTCTCATTTTAACGAAAAGATTATGTATATAATTAGTGAGTGAGGCACTTAATACAAGTTCATTGAAATTGGAAAAAGAAGAAGAGGACAAAAGGTGGCACACGCTTTGAAACTCTTTTGAGCATATATGTATATATCTTCATTTCTTGAAATTTAACTGAATTCCTTACTCCTAGGAGGACTTCTTTAAGACAAAAGTGCCTTAACTCATCCAAATTCCTTAATATAAAGTTGTTTTTATCATTACACTTTCCATTTTCTTTAGAGCTTCAAAAAGGTGTGCTCTGCTTTTATGGGCTTCCATATCTGGAAGATGCTTCAATTACATGTTGGTGCTCTGTTTTGCCTCTGCCTCTGCTCTGCTCTGTCACAGAATCTGCTTTCAGCTTATTGAAGTGACTAAAAGCAACCAAACAATGCAAGTGAGAGTCTCTTTTTCCCCGCCTTTTTTTTCTCTATACATTTGGTAGCTTATGTTCTTTCCCTTTCATCTTTCTAGTGGTCACATAAAAGCAACAACGAAAAATATCTTAATAAAAATTTCTCCCAAATATCAAATTTGAAGGGGTCAATAATACGTAACCTTACTTTTAATTAATATAAAAGTTATTTTTCAACATATTACATCATCAATTAAAATAGAACAAAAACAATTCAACTTGCAAATTACTAATATTGTGATATAAGGAGGAGGATGGTCCCTCCCTTTTTTTTTTGGTTCGAAACTTACTCGAATAAAATCATTAGACATTTTGAGTTTAAACTTATTCCGAAAATTGATCAACTTGAATATTTTTCTGTTAACTTAGATTAAGCCAATTTGCCATCTATAGTATTTAGTTTGACTTAAAGTTATAATTTTATTAAAAGTTAGGTAAAAGATAGAAATATTTATAATAAAATAAGGTATAAATATTTTATTAAAAATTTGTCCATTTTTTAACAAAAGTCACTATGAAAATCCGGTAATAATTATATTAAATAATTTGATAATTATTTTAAAAAAATTTCGAATCTTTTTAATCTTTAAAAGCTGCTTTAAATCAAATTTGATGCGTGGTTGCATTACTTCCGTGGATTGGAATGTGAGCTTTTTTGGTGCTTCTAATATGAAAGACATTCCTCGAGCATGAAAGTGACTCTACGTGACTCTTTAATAGACTTTTTAGTGTTTATGGAATTGGGAATTGTCCTCTTTATGTCAGAAAATAAAAAAAGAGGAGACTAATAAATAGGTGTAATTTTGTTATAATAATATAAGGCACGAGTATAATATAAAGTTTATTTTATTTCAAATATATTTATAATTATAAATTACACGTTTTAAATAAATTATTTAAATTAATATTTATCAATTTTAGCGTATTTTTACTTAAAGTCTATAATTAAATAATTCTTTTAAATTAAGAAATTTTTAAAAAATTAATCTAATCATTTGAATTATTTACATGAAATTAGTTAATCTGTTATATTTTAATTTTTTGTTTAAATTTTATATTTATGTCAACTAATATATAAATTAATTGTTTAAAAATCAAAATTAGATACACATATTCACAACATAGAAGATTAAAAAAATAATATCTTATGGTGAAATTGCAAGTCAATGAAGAGTAGGTTAACACTAACAATTCATTATTAGGTTTTTTTAAAAACGGGTTGAAAAGAAAATTGCAAATTTGTACGGAACCTAACAAGCAAACAAAAAGAAAGTACCAAAACAAAAGCAAGCAATTAACGTACTCAAAAGCATTCAATCATACGGTTTATGTCACCTACTTTTGACCAATCACTCTGTTATTTATGTTGTGAAAAACGACCGGATTAGAGCAAGCTCGCAGCTAAATAGGACTGAAGGAATAGTAATGAACACACA
>JAOQMM010000004.1:1145916-1181838 GCA_027563515.1 Erythroxylum platyclados
ATTCGCAGTTAAAGAAGATCTATCTTATCTATTTCCACTTAAAGAAAAGATCTTCTTTTACGGGTTTCTCTTGAAAGTGACAGCGTTGAAGAGGAGTTTGGAGAGCTCGGACTTCTTATCGCGTCAAGCACAGATGTGGGCTCACTGCCCACAAAACAACTACTTCCTTTGATATTGTTAATGTTGCTCTGCCACTTCTGTTCAAACCTCTGTTGCTCTTCTTGAGTTCGTTCTTGAAGTAAAGAATCTAAAAATGATGAAGAAGAAGAAGAGAACTCCAACACCCCCTTCCCTTGAAAACCCTCAAAGGTTAGGGGCATGGCCTTCATAGAATCTGAAATCTCTTAAGATCCACAACTAAAACCCCAGGAGAGCTTTCCAGTTTCACCAAAAAAAGACCCCAAGAAAAAAAAATGGTTATTGTCGTAATAAGAGACCCAACACAAGAACCTTAAACCTTATTGGTCCCTTCTTCGGACAAGAGACAAAACAAAAGGTCAAGAATTGTGTAAGAAAGAGGACAACTTTAGTTGAATGCATGAAGAGTTTGTAAGAAAACCCATTTCTTTTCTCTTTAATCACTCGCACACCTTTCAGCTTCTTCTTCTTCCTTCCTCTCAAAAACATACAATTTCAGACACCATCTTTTATCTTCTAGTTCCTAAGGCTACCCTTTGGTTGATCTTTATCTTTTTTTCTCTATATTTTCTCTACTCTCCCCTCCTCTCCTCTCCTCTCGTCTCCTCTTCTGTTCTCTTCTCTCTTTTACTTCTTTTGGCGTTTGTAGTACTCTGTCTTCCTTCTGTTTTCTGCTATGGATGCGTGCAACATAAAAAAGTGGTAAAGTTCTCTCTCTCTCTCTCTCTCTGAGCTTTTTATCTATTTTTATTTTTATTATGATTTTTTATTTTATTTTGTCTGTATACGTATTTTTATCTCCCACCTTGTGTTTCTTTTACGCGCCATTTTCCACGCACCCAAAAGTTTGCGCGTGGGAAATTTGTTGAAATATTTAAATTTTTATATTATTCGTTTACCTACTTTAATTTAGTTATATCATATAATCTTTCTTTAAAAACTTGATATGATAAAATAATATATGTATTAAATTAACTTTTGAAAAAATTTTAATTTTATGATATATTAAATTGAGCTAGAATATAATTAATTTAAAAAAATATATAAGTAATAATTAACTATTTTTAATCTTTGTTAAGTAATTTGATAGAAATTAATAAAAATAAACATTTTGAAAAGTATCAATTTAAAATAGTAATAACTATTTTTAGATGTATACAATTATAAAAATATGCATATTAATTAAAAATAAGAGACTTTCCGAAATTTTACTTTTCAATCATATTCATATTAATTATTGTGCTATTGTGGTTGGAAACTTCTTTTTTTTTCGATAAATGCCGAGATTTATCTCACACATTTTGCTTAATTTTGGCATGATTATTACGCGCTAAGGTAGAGCGTGACATTCACATTTCTTTTTGTTAATTATTTTCTTTTTACAAAGACCAACGAAACAGAGAAAAGGTTCCCGGTCAGATTGTTTTTGTATTCTCGCGTGCGATTCCCGGAATAACCTCACTCGTCCGCAGCTTGTTGCAGTTCATCTTGGCTTGCTCAGGACTGGTAAATCTCAGGGACATTTCGGTAATCTTCTGTAAACAGGCACTGTTGGCCTGGATTTCGAAACTGAATCTGACGACACGAGATAATGAAAGAGGGTTTGAAAATATCGAGACAGTATCAACGGCTGAGATTCTTTTGCCCCAGTTACATATAAACGGCTGTGATTAATAAAAATAAAAATAAATTTCAATTTATTGGTCCAAGTCGTCAGAACATAGCCTTTGTTGACTGTTGGGTGAAAGAAAAAATAGTAAATATTATCTTTTTTTTGAGATATAAGTTTTCCAAATAAATGATTTAAAGAACCACTCAAAATTAAGTATCTTTTATACAAAACAAAAATATTTTTTAATACTTAAAAATATTTAAAGAGAATTTTTTAAATTAAATTCAAGAGTAGTTTGATATCTTTTATTTAAATTTTATATAATTTACTTTTTATAATATTATTTAGTTGTCCTATCATTCATAATAATTAAGTCACCTCATTATAAGATATTAACGTTTTGCCTATTTATACCTTAAAAGTAATGTTATATCAAAATTTAAAAATTTTAATATTGATCATTTTGAGTAAAGAATACATAAAAGCTAGTGAAACATAATAGGTAGAGTTATATAATAGCCAAAAATATTATAAAAGGTAAATAATAATTTTATGATAAAAGACACAAACTGTAACTACAGTTTAAGAAATCTTTTAAAAAAATCTTTTTAATTTGAAAATTTTAAAAAATCTTCTATTTTTCTATTTTAAAGAAAATTCTTTTTTTAGATTTCAGTTAAAACATAATGATAAAATACATGTAATATGAACATCAAATATCGACTGTATCAAATATTATTTACATGACAATTCAACTTATCTTTTGAACTTGAACATAATTAATTAAATTTGACTCAAATTTATAATTTATTATAACTATCTTAAATTATTGATTTCAATCAAATTTAATTAGTTCGGATTGAGTTTAAGAGTTGAGTTGAATTATTGCTTTAGTAATATTTGATTAGTTCGTATTTGATATTTTATATTGTGTATATTTCGTCGTTATTTTTTAACCGAAGTATAAGAAAAGAGATTTTTCTAAAAAATTGAAAACTACAAAGATTTTTTTTAGAAATTAAAAGATTAAAGAAATTTTCTAAGATTTATTAAATTACAAGAGAAATGTAAGTCTTTTATCAAAATTTTTAAAATATAAGAATTTAAATAAAATTCAAAATATAATAAATTCCACGCAAAAGCATTATAAAAATGAGCATAGGGTTCTCTGTGCCCGTTACCCTGTGCCTAAGGTGTGCCAGTTATTTTTAGCCACATATTTATATGGGTCCTACATAAGTATGTGGTTGAAAATGACTGACACAGAGTTGGTACAGAATAATGGGTATAGAGAATCTGGTCCTTTATAAATGGTATCCAATAAATACGTTTGGAAACCATATTAACTCCTTGATTAGTCTTAATCACATGTCTAATTGTTTCAAAGTGTGAACAAGCCACTCCCTTTTGAGTGCCTATCATTTAATAAGAACTCCAATCATTTAACAATGCACCTCGTCTATTAAAGAACTAGAGAATTAAAGGGCAAAGACAACAAAGAGAGGAGTACATTATGTTGGATTAAACAACTCCATTTCAACCAACACACCCAACTTGGTCTAAATAAACCGGAAAAAGTTGAGCCCTCGTCTTTTCCTTTTTAGAAGGACATTATGATTGAGACATTATAGTCAATATTGGGGTTTGTATAATCACCAAAGAGAAGTACATAATTTAATATATGGAAAATAGTACATATATGATTTTATATAATAACTATCAATCAAATAGAATTTTAATTATTATTTTATTAAACAATTTATCTATATTAATTTAAGTATGACCCAATTCAATCAAATTCAAAATTAACATATTATATTAAAATTCATTAGATTTTGAATCGAATTTAAATTCGACAGATTAGTTGAAAATTCAATTCGAACAACTTAATTTTTCGCTCTAAAATAATATTGTTTCGAGTGACACAATATATCAAATTTTACCATAGATGAAAAAAAAGTTATAAATAATATGTGAACATTAAATATTGGATATCAAGTATAGGTTCGAACCACCTTATAAAAAAGTCAGATAAGTGACAAATCCGACCTATTGTCATGCCTAAGTCCAATGGTTTAATGGTTTAGGGACCATTTGAAAGAAATGGTTTAATGGTTTAGGGACCATTTGAAAGAAAACTGCTTTAGGTTATGCCTCCCATCCCACGTGAAACTTAACAATATCAAACTGACTCTTAACTCCTCGTATGAAGTGTAAAGTGACTCCAACTCAAAAACTCACCTTTGCTTCAGTTTTTTATTCCAAAAGATTAATCTATTTCATGTTCTCTTACACTCTCATTCTTTTGTTTTTAATTTCTTTGCTTTGTTTGCTCAAAAGGAATGGCCACAAGTTGTTCTTTTCTCTCTTCTCAGGACAACCACATCACAAGTAACACAAACCCATAAAAGGTTTAGTTACCTTAAGCTATGCTAAGATAAGAAAGTTACATCTCCTAAATCCTAGGACCATTCCACAATAATGCCTATAGTATTTTATTGATCATTTATTTTTTTAAGTTAAAGAAGAAATATATTAATTTAGCAAAATCGATATACAAACGTTACGATGAAAAAACAAAAGGAAGCTACAAATAAAAACTCTCTTTCTAAAATACACATTATCGATAGTTTATAGCGACCAATTTAGTTTCAGATCAGGACTAATGCAGTGTTGTTGATCATTAGCAATAAAGGCTATTTTAATCTAATTGACTATATGTTTCGTAAGCTGATGTTTGCTTTCATTGACACATTTGTATATCCTCCAATTCCTTTCCCTCCAAATTGAGTAAATAATAGTTTGAAAAGCAGTCAAGATGATCTTGCCATTTGCTCTACCGTGGGTGGCATAATGTATAAGAAAGTTCAAAGTTTCCATCAATTCAAAGGTATATATGGTTAATTGTAACATGACCATAATTTTGCTCCAAATTATTTTGGTATAAACACATTCAAAAAATAAGCAATTTTTATTCTCATTCATCAACTTACAGAGTGTGCATATGGGGTCTAAAACATCAAACCATCTGTTATTAGTTCGAAGCCTATGTTTTATCACTAGTCAAATGTCATGAGAGTAATCCATGAGCAATTATGTAAGAGATCTGTCTATCTCCTTTGCAAGAGGTTAGAGATAAGTTGTTAGTGATAACAATTTTTTTCTGGTTTAACTTAAAGTTAACGAGTTTAATTCAAATTAATTAAATTTTGAATTAAATTAAAATTAAAATTTTGAATTTTTTAATTTTTGAGTAAAATTTAGATAATCTTAAACTCGACGAAGCTCAAATATCAAGTTTTGATCTTAATCAAACTTCGAAATAGGGCTAAGCTCGAGATCTTTAAGCATTTGTAGCAGAGGTAGGCCTCGCTTTTGCCATAAACATAATCTATTATACTTTAGACGACGTGATGAAATGTAAAGGAGAAAATGGAAAAGAAAAGGCTAATGGATAGGTGTCTGACAATGCTGCCTCCAATTCTAGATCACATGACATTTTCATAAAGAAAAAGAAGTACAGTTAAAACTAGGAGATTGAGGGATCCATACACATGTCCTTCCCTTTCACGAAAACTTGCATTGGCTCTTTAGTTTTGACTTTTTATTCCCCTCATGCATTGGTTTTTTTAGGTCATTGTTCTGGTTTCATTCTTCTTGACATTCCATGCTAGATTTAAATAGACATGGTAATGAGTTTGCGGTTTGGTTTGAAATTTGTTTCATTTTTAAAATTGAGTTTGGGGTCGAAATTAAATTAAAATTGGAATGTTTAATTCGGGTTTAACCTAATTAGTTTTTAAATATTGATTAATTAAAAAATTTAAGATATCAAATTAAATTAAATTATTTTATTAAGTTCAATTTAATGCAAAAAAATGATTAATTTAAATTTAAAATAAGTCAGAACTTAAATTATCAATCATAAATTAAAAAATATATAACCTAATTTTAAGTCATTCTTGTCAAGTAAAATCCTATATTTTACTTTAAATAAAGGGCTACAATTTTTTTATAAAAATAAAAAAATATTAGAGAATTACATGCGTCAAAATATGAGTTCTTACTTAATTTTATGCTTCGGAATTATATACAGGCTTAACTGCAATTGGGCTACATTGTCTACATATTGAGCCTGCTATGTCCTAACGGGCAGTCTTCTAGCAACTAGATCTACCTGTAAATTTGATCTCAAATAGACTTGATACTTTACCCAAGCTTAATGTTAGAAATGACGATGAATTGATTCTGAAATCAAATTTAGATATTTTTAGTTGTGTCAGTTTAGACTTAGATTTAATTAAAAATATCATTTTATAATTTTAATTTTAAAAAAATTGACGGGTCGACCCACCCCTACTTAATATATCTGATTTTGATATTAATAAACAAAAAATTGAATTAATTAAATTTCAAAATGAACATGGATCATGAAATTGTGAAGATTATAAAAGGGTAAAATAGTAAAAAAAATTAATAATTGAGAACAACTGAATTACTCAACATCCGATTTAACTTTTAATAAGTTCGTTCTTATCTTTTAAAAATGACGTTATTTTAATTTTATCTCTCATAATAATGTTATTTTGATATTAAAATTTTTAAATTTATATATTGAAATATTATTTTCAAAAAATTAAATTAAATTAATATTATTTAAAAAGAAAATTCGTTTAAACCGAATTTTTAACTTAAAATTTAATTAAATTTAAATTTTATTCGCATCATATGGGCCCATCTAAATTTAATAAGCCTACTAACCAACCTCCGCATAACAGCCGCCAACTGAACTCTTCATTTATACGTGGCAATCATATGCATCGCTCTTTCCGGTTAACGTGTCATGCCCTAGTTGGTTACTTTGTCACGCAAAACCTATATTAAAAACATCGTAATAATAAGTCGAAGTCGCGTCTCCAAGCTTGGTTTAGTTTGCGCCGGTCCTCGCCCTTGCTTTCCAAGTATGTTCTTTGTTTTTCCTTTTATGTTCTGTTTTTCGTTTTTTTTTTTCAGTGTATGAATGTTTAAGCTGTTTGTTTTGATGGGATACTTTCTAATTCCTGGATTTTTTTTGTTATATCTTGAATTTATCTTTTCATATTCTCTGGTGTTTTCTATTTTTTGTAGATTTTAGCTGAAGTATTTGATAATATGAGTAAAAACAGCTTCAAGCAAGAGCATGATTTTGGTATACGATCAAACCCGATGATTGTTTGTTTCCCATGTCTGAATTTATATTGAAGTCACCATAGAGGAACATAACCCTGTTTCTTATTTTGGGGTTCGTGATTTCTGATGACAACTTTTTTTTTTTTTTTTGTCTGTAGAGAAAAGGCGAGCTGAGGCCTCGAGAATAAGGGAGAAATACCCAGATAGAATTCCTGTGAGGCTTTGTCTCTTAGTTGGTTTTTAATCTTAGTGTTTCTTGAATCATGCATGGTCATCAAATGATTTGAGCTGTTAATACTATGCTTTTAGTTTGTTTATGATTAAAGCTAATGTAGTTTAGCAAACTTATTAGGAAGATTGTTGGAATATGCTGTCACTATGATTGATGACTTGCCAGATTACTTTACCTTCTAAATGATATTCATTTGGAACTATGAATTGTAGTTGAATAGAGGTTTTTCCAGAATTGTTTTTTTTTCACGTTCAGTTAAGAGACCTGGATGATTTCTCTGTGTTGATTACTGGGTGATGTTTGTTTCTGGACTTAGATTACTAGAAACCTGTGTCCGTGCTGGTTCCTGGGTTTGCATTTGTTGCTTGAGTTGACCAACTGCCGAAAGGCACTCTTTCAAACTGTTCCTGCTACCAGTGAGATGATTTAACTGAGATGAACTTGAATTGCAAACCAGCGATTTAATATCTTCTCATAATTTTCATCGGCTATAGTTGAAAGTTTTGGTGGTCATAAGTGGAGTGTTAAGGATGTAATTACTTGTGGTGATCATTGAAAAGTTGATCAGCATGCTTATCCAGTGAAGTTAATACAACTTATGGCAAATCTGAAGTCTTAGTTAATATTTTCTGATTTCTGTTTATGTGGTCCTTTTGATGGTAAATTGTTCGCACGGGTCACTAGAAAGTCTTATATTCCAATATGTTAACGAACAACTGATAGTTTGCCAAATCTCTTAAATATGGTTTAACTTTAGTTGTGTTTTGTCATCATGGCTCGATAGTAATCTAGTAATTATATTTCTTCAGATGTTTAGTTGTGGTTTACAGTTTACATACGGGATGACTTTGTCGGGTTACTTTACTTATTGATTCCAAATTCTTATTTAGTGTGTAAGACTTTGACATCATTGAGGTCCCGCTTTGTTTTCAATGCTCATCAACTCTTTCCCTGCTTAGGTAATTGTGGAGAAGGCTGATAGAAGTGATATTCCCACCATTGACAAGAAAAAGTAAGAATTCACTTTATATGCTTTTTGATGCTGAAATTTAAATGCTCGAGAGTGATTTCTATTTGTCGACTTGGTTGAAACCCTTACAGGTACCTTGTCCCAGCTGATCTAACAGTCGGCCAGTTTGTTTACGTAATCAGGAAGAGGGTTAAACTCAGTGCAGAAAAGGCAATCTTCATCTTCGTGGACAATGTTCTACCACCGACAGGTAAACTGTCGCTCTTCCTTACATAGTCGGACACATACAAACTGTTTGATCAGTCACTGCAAATACATGCTATTAATTCGTTCGTTTTGTCTAAAACAATCCGTCCAAAAATATTCCATGCTCAACTGGTAAGCCATTAAGGGTCCTGGATTCCTATTACCTGTTAAATTTACTTTATAATGTGTACTTTGAAACTTATAATTATATTTCAGGATCAATGCTGTCTACAATCTATGATGAAAAGAAGGATGATGATGGGTTTCTTTATGTAACATACAGTGGAGAAAACACCTTTGGGAGGCACCTGCTTCAGTAGCTCATCCTCTTTAATGTCAATGCTTCTTGTCCTTCATGTACAGTCTTTTTCTGTGCAGAACAACCTGCAAGCTGAATGATATCATCATTCATTATATGGACATTTCATTGACTTTGATCTTACTTCTGCATTGGTTTTTCTTTTCCATTGAACATGTTTTTTTTTTTTTTTTGGTTATGTCGGTTACCGGACATGTGATCTCGGGAAGCGAATCTGGAATGTTGTGCATATTGAATTGAGCAATTGTATTCGTGTTGTTCGACAATGTGGTCCTACTTTGAATCTTGGTACTAACAAACTAATCCAAGTAGCCTATTGTAACTAGAAACTTGTGATTTCCAAGATCTGCACATGCCTTTTTTCCAAACCCTCTTCCCAGATTAGGATCAACATAGCATAGCTTCAGCTTGGTTTATTCCTTGTGAGATATCAAGTTACCACATGCTCGTGTTCTAGCAATTCCAGGTTGTTACTCGACATGAAGTTTAAAGTCATACACTCAAATTCTAGCCTTGGAGTTGGAAAGTAAATGAGATAGGACTGTTGCTCTCTAACATGGATCCAAGAATGTGTACATTAAACTAACATGCTTATGGGGACAAGGAGGCGGTCCGATCGAGAATGTTGGGCTTTTACAAGACATCATCGATTGAACAAGTTGTGAATGTTGAGCCCAAATCCCCAGTAGCCTTGAAAACACTGCCCATGATAGTCATGCTAAGGAGTGAAGATAGCGGTATTAAATCGAGAGCGGAATTACTTAGAGTGAGTTAATATAGTTGGTCTAAAATAAAAACACGTTAAACTTGTTAATTCTAATTAGTTTGAATTTATAATTCGATTCTTAATTCATCAAGTGATTTAATTAAAATACGTTATTTATGGATTATTATATATATATTAATAATAATAATAATTAAACACAAGTTAAGTATAATTTTTTCTTTTTTAAGATAAAAATCAAATAAAGAAAAAAATCAGTGATTAATATCTCTATTATATTTGAAGATTATTAATTTTTAAAAATAAAATTGACTGAAATATTTATAAATTATATACTTTAAATAAATTATTATCAATAAAAACTAAAAAATTTATTCAATTTAAACTTAAAAAATTGGTGAGGACTCATTCAAATGGTAGTTAACACTTAAGATTAAAAAATTGAACAGATTTGATCGGTTCAATTATCAAAATTTTGATTCGGTCAACTTTTCGATTTGATATTTAACTTTCCAATTTATGTAATTTAATAACCCTTGTTAAAGTTCAATTAGTTTATTTAATTAATCGATCGATTTTAACAAACTAATCGATTTTTATAAATCAAAATAAACAATTAATTTTTATTTAGCAATCTCTTTTTCAATTAAACTTTAAATTAAGGACAATCTATTATAATTATATTTAAAATTCTTCGTTTTATGATGTTCTAATGCTGATTGAACCTTTTAAACCTTAAACTTCTTATTTTATCAGTTTAATTTCTGGTTTGATTTTTAAAACATTTATTAACACCTAATACAAGATAAATATAATCTCTATAACACTTTAAAATATCTGAAAATTTTTTAAAAATTAAACTGAAAGCCTCTAGTTTTATAATATAAATAAAGATAAGTTTAAATTTATTTAAATTAAAAAAAATTCAATTTTGAACGCTCTCAAATTGTTTAAACTTTGGACTGGAAAGCATAAGAGCAACCGGTGGGACAGCATATCAGACAGTACATGCAACTATTGGGACTCGACAAGAAAGAAGAGTCTACAAAAGCGGTCGTGTTTTGGTTTTGACTGGACCAATGGACCACCACCCTCGGAGGGCCGAGAGCATGGGTTATGGCGGCCGCAGTGGGCCTAATCCACGTGGCAATGTAGTGAATCACGTGGGTTTTTGCCACGTGTCATCCATGACCGGTATTGGCGGTTGAAGTTACTCTCAAGTGTTCCTCGTAGATGCTACACGCAAGAGGCGGTCCATGCCCGCTTGTCCCCTCGTGCCTTTTTATTGCTATTGGTATTTGGACTCTAACTCTCGTTTTAAGCTCACCATGTGATCCTCCCACAACATTGATGATTGCTCCTTTGCGATGTTCATATGTTTTAGATGTTTTTAGTTTGTAGGTTGACATTTTCGGTTGAATATCTTCAATTTATGATATTTATTAGACATTATCTAAACAATCCAAGGAACTTTGACATGAATGTCTGGTTTTCAACTTGTTCTTTTTAGATTGACTTAAATTAGGAGCAAAAAGGTCTCTTACTTTTGAGAAGAAATTCTAACACATTCTCTATAATATTCGGGAATTAAGTTTTCCAAGGTGAAAAGGGACAGGCAAGAGCAAGAAACAAGGAAACATGAAGCATGCAAAATGGTGAAAGCTTCGATTCATCAAGGACAAGAAACTAGGAGGGGATGCACTTAGCTTTTCTTGGACTTTGTTTAATGTTTTCTACTTTTAATGCAACTCTTCTGATTAGTTTAATGATTTATTATGATTTTTGAAAATCTCCTTTTTGGACTCTTCCATTGATTCACTCTTCATATATGGGGGTTTTAATCTGTGTCTTCTCTTCTCTTTCCCTGGTGGGTCTATGCCTAGGGACCCAGGTTGATTGAAATGTGAAAGGGAAGGGACAGAAGAAAGCAACATTTCTGCAATTTTTTCTTTTTTACGTCCTTCTATCTCATACATGTGCTTGTTCTGCAATGGAACAGTCCTTAATCTAGCTACTTGTGGTATTTGCATTTAATGCTTTCACTACAAATACCACCATTAGCGACCACTAGTCCAAAAACAACTCTGGTTGCTTCCTGAAAATCTCCTAGCTAGCTAGACCCTGCAAGTGTTGCTGTTCCAAATATGTCAGCAACAAACTGTCTTCTTGTTTTACTTCTGTTCTTATCTTTGCATGCATGTAATGCCAGACGAATTGAGAAAAGGTTTCAAATCTCCAATCAGGTTGGTGGAAGTGAAGCAGTTGATTTCTGATAATGTCAGCTTCATATAAATGCAATTGTTTTTAAGAGTTTGTTGTTGTGTTATGTGCAGAATAACCGAAAGGATGCTTCTGTTGCATCGAAGGAGGAGCTTTCCTCGTCAAATGTTCAAGTTACCTCAAAAGCTGATTCTAGGATCGATCAAAATGATATTGAAACGTCGAAGGATTGGAAGAGGAAAGTTGGTGCTGTTCAAAAAGAGTCTCTTGTTTCAGTTCCATGGAAGGTGCCACAGAATACACACAGAGAAAAGAATCCTAGCTTCAACTTGGATTACTCGCCACCAAGAACACACCCTCCTTCACACAACTGAATTGTTCCTTTATGCTTTCCTTTTGATCGTCATGATCACAAATTTTTCAAGAACTATAGGTCGATTACATATAGAACTTATGATCATGATCTGTAACTTCTTGCGGCTGAACCAGAGATCGCCAACTTGCTCTTTGGTTGCTATCCGAGTTTACAATGTACTGTCCCGTCTCTAGCTCTGATATTAATGTATATCATATGCTAACCTACTTACCAATTTCCTCCATTAATGGCTAAACCAGTACGATTCTCTCCTACATGAATATGTTAAGAATGCATATCTATGTCCTATGGACCTGACTTTTCAATGAATGCAATTATGATAAAACCTACAATGGAATGAACTGGTGAAGAAAGTGAGGTAAAAAAGTAAATGGATGCATGAACATGTGAGATATTTGTGAAACTCGGTAGTTGGTCCTTCATAATTAACAACGGCCGCTTTTTTGAAAATTATGCATCTTCCATTATTCATTGTACATGGAATGCCTTTGGCAACACCATTGTTTGACCTCCGATCTTTAGTGTCTTCGGAACATGAGGGATAGAGGCTCAGGACCTGACAAAAGACATGAGATTCGTGAATTCCTAGGATATTTCTTGACGGAGATTGTTGAGACTTGATTAACTAATCTTTATAATCCCAATGAAGAAGACAAAAACCACAAGAAATCACAATTCTAAAATTCATGCAACAAACATCCCATTTCCTGTCGAAGTCGGAAGTCTGAATTTGTGACTGTTCTCCTCAGCAGGGCATTCCCAGTATTTTATAGGTACTGAGCAAATTAAAAAAATAGACCCTATTTTTATCTATTTTTGAGCTCTTATAAAAAATAAATAGAAGTAAAATATAAATCTTTTTTGTTATTTATAATAGGTCTTATTTTACTATTTATGAAGATGACATTAGGCGTGTACCCAACCTGCCCTTGCTTAAAGCTAGCCCTGCTCCTCAGTTGGGACGACGACTTTGCATGCCAACTAGCTAGTTATGCTTTCTTTATTCTTCAAATTAAGGTATGGAACAGGGAAGATCCCATAAGAGAATTCCTTGTTCTGCTTCTAAAATTATGTTATCAATTTTGGATTTGCTTATGCACATTTCATGAATTGAAAATCTTCAAGAAAGATAACAAATACAGAAAAATGATGATAAACAAATATGGGTTTCCTCGTGAAGAGCTAATTTTAACCATGAAAGACTAGGTCACACCAAGACCAAGAGGTCACGAAGCCCTAGAAGTATAGATAGTTTTAGAAGGGCCCTATTTCGAGTTTATGGAGGAGAGTCCACTTCTCATAAAAGAGTAGAGAATTGGGCTTTAGTTTTACCACAGGCAGCTAATAGCTAATACCTTTGAAATGGGCTTTCGTGATGGTAATCAAGTTTTTTAGTAGGGGTGATAAATTATGGAAACTTAAATAAAATTAAATTAATTTAAGTTAGAATTTATAGATTAAATTAAAATTCATTGAACTTGAATTTAAATTCTTCTTTTGAAATTCAATGTTAGATCTTATAGAATTTGATTTTAATTGAAATAATTGAGAATCTTAACATTTAGAATTATGTGAATTTTTTTCGTAATCTCTAATATTAAGCTACAATTAAATCTCAATTGAGTCAGTTTAAATTGAATAGAGATAAAAAATAATTCAATATAATTCGATTCAATCCAATTTAGATAAAATGATATCATTTTAACTTTTGATTAATTGAATTTTTAATTATTTGGGTCTGACAAATTAAACTTAAATTAAGAAATTTATTTTTTTCATCCATTACTAACCCTAGATTCTAGTAAATTTGAGGCAAAACTCTCTTTCTCTGTTTCATTCATAAAACTGATACCTTACTTAGCAAGAAACAAACTCTTTGTCACTCGAAATGCAACATTTCCAACACACGGTCTAGCATAAAATGTATGGAGCGTGTTCATAATCAGCAACTCACGGTCATATTCGCACCAAGTTCCAACACAGCCGACCTTCCTTCTAATGTCGGAATGCAATAATATCTATCTCTATCCCAACACCGGAGGACACCTGTTTGCATGCAATTAATGAAACAAAATGCCAAAGTTTGTAGTTAAGAGAAACTAGAGGTTCATGGAGGAGGAAGCGAATATCATATTTAGAACCAAAAAATTGGTTAGGATGTCTTTCTTTTATGCATTTAAATCGATATTAATCAAGTATCGAATGCTCCAAAACCATGCAAAACGTCTTATTCTCCAAGTTGTGCCAGCTCCTATATGGTTTAGATGAGATCTAACATGCTTCACATGGGTCTCTTTGTCATTTCCAATTCCTTACTAAGAGCCACATTTCATCTATAAATACCCTCACTTAGTTCATTTCCAAGCACACCATCGAGAAGAAGGCAAATAAAAAAAAGATCTTATAGCCTTGGAAAGTGTGAGTTTTTAGTATTACTCAAAAATGGCTTCCAGGACAATAGCAACTACTGCGCTTCTTCTCTCCCTAAACATTCTCTTCTTCACTTTGGTAAGCTCACATCATGTTTCTTGTCCTACACCAACATCACCGAAGACCCCGAAACCCTCTCCTACACCAGCCAAAGCCACTTGTCCAAGAGACGCACTTAAGCTTGGAGTATGTGCAGACTTGTTGAACGGTTTGGTGCACGTTATCATTGGCACACCACCAAAGACACCTTGTTGTAGCCTCCTCGAAGGACTTGCTGATCTTGAAGCAGCTGTTTGCCTTTGCACCGCCATTAAAGCCAGTGTTTTAGGCATTAACCTTAACGTTCCTGTCTCCTTAACCTTGCTCCTCAATTACTGTGGAAAGGGTGTTCCAAAAGGTTTCCAATGCGCCTAGGAAATGTTCTCTCTTTTAACTTGAATCTTTTTTATGCTTTTTTGTTCCTTTTCTTCTTCTCATTGTAATGGCTTGTTCATCGAGTGACTGTGTTTTGTTTTTTGGATCTTCCAATGTTATCTTCGTTGTTAGGGATTATCCCATTTCAGCTAATGCTTGCTAGCTTGGAAGAACATGTTATTTCTATGCTTGAAACCTTGATAGGTGTCCTTTGGAAGATGGCCAAAATGACAAGTGAAGTGACACTATCATGCATCTCTGGTTTTGTATGATGTGAATGTTACCTTTAATTATCATATTGATTATGTTTTAAATTTCCTATGGATTAATTAAATGACCAATAATTAATAATAATCAAATTATTACAGTTAAAAAATAAATTTTTATTTTGAAAATTTATATTATATCAAAAAATGATTAGCCATATATACCCTTTTTCATTTCTTTTTAGTCTTATTCTCTAATTACTGTCATAGTATTTTCAAGCTTGTGTAATTAAACATATAAAATAATTTTGTAAAGCTTGAGAAATTCCCATAAAAGCAACTTGATAATGAGGACTGAAATTCTAATAATGTCTCCTCGAAATGTCATTAGCTGGCATTTTAAGGAATCAACTACAGTGAGAAAGAATTGAAGAAAGTGACAGAAGGTACACATGATAAGTCAGTGGGATAAGCCCTAGCTCAGTCTGCAGGGAATCAAAGTGAAATGAAACATCACATCCGAGAACAGATAAGTATAAACAGAAGGCAGCCTTTGTTTTTTATCAATCATTAACATTTTGAAATAGAATTACACACAAGAGTAGGCAGAATACAGCAACTACATAACATTTTGTAGAGAGATCAAATAAAATAACATGCTTCGACCCACGTAACACACATCAACAAAGACAAACAGAGAGGCAATAGCTAGAGCTCCCATGGCTTCATGCACACTTAAACCCTTCAGGGACCTTCTTCCCGCATGCGTTTAAGAGCAAGGTCACAGCAACTGGAGCTTCGAGCTTGATGGTTCCCAGAACGTTGGCTTTTATAGCTGTACACAGACACAAAGCTGCTTCTAGATCAGCAATACCTTTAATAAGGCTACAACATTCCTCACTAGGTTTAGTTCCAATGACTTCTTTAACCAGCCCTAACCAGCTTCCACAGACACCAAACTTCAGTGTATCTTTAGGGCACTTGGCGGCGGCCGTCTTTGGGGTGGGAGAACACGGCGGCAGTTTATGAGATGAAACCAAACCTAAAAGTATTACATTAAGTAAAATGAAAAGAGCTACTCTATTATTATTATTACTCCGACCAGCCATTCTTTTCTCGTAAGTTGAGAATCAGTAAACAGATATCAAAATAGAGCTTGAAACAATAAAAGCATCCAGCGAGAGGAAGATATAGTGGCTCGCTTATGACATGAACATGAGGTCATGAATGGCGTTTGAGCTGGATTTTTTTGGATGAACATGTGAATGATATCTCTTCTAGGTCAGGCTCAGAGCAGCAAAAATCTCTGGTCCAGTTTTATCCTAACATCATTTCATCTTTCTAATATAGCCGAGGTCCTTCTTCCACAAAAGCAGAAACATCCAAGAGAGTTCAGGGCCCAGATTTTGATTGCTTTTATGTAACAACTTGTTTTCTTCCTTGAAATGATATTATTGATTCTGTTTACAGCTCTTTTTCTGTCTGTTTCTTATTTATTTTTTGTTTTTGTTTTTATTTTCATGTTCATTTGCAGTTTGTTCACAAGTCCAGCTCTCAAATCCCACATAATGATACACACCAAACTTGAGAACAAGGATTCCGGATTAATGGTCTTCTAAATTCTAATGAAATTAAGTATTAGTTACTTCTATGATAAACAAACAACAACAAATCTAATTACATTTAATATAAAAAAGTACGAAAAATTATAATAACGATATAAATCAACACCACCTTAATCATAATATTGAAATTACAGATAAGGGTACAACGTTATCTTGGAAACGAATCAAACCATAGAACATGGATTTGGGGCAATAAACTTCTGGTTCTGTCTTATTATAACTATGTACATGTCCCTGCAAATCCCCATAGTTATCGAAATTGCTACCAACAGTATTACAAACAGAGGCCATGGACGTTCTGAAGTTTCTATTGCAAAAGCTGCTAAGTGTGCGATCCTGCAAGTACATAAGATACAGAAACAAGACAAGAGTGCAACGAACACAACGCCTGTGTCTCTTCTTGTTTCGACCACTTCCATGTATATACCATGTTCATGTCTTAACATGAAACTGTCAAATTTTATAAACGAAAGGAGATAGTGAGTAGGAAATTGGGACTGTGGATTCTGTGGGTTTTATACGATCCTAATTTTTGTTAGAACACTGATTGATGATATTTCTGTGTAATATATGGAGACTGACCAAAGTCTACAATGGTTGGTAGAAGACCTTTTGACCTTACTGATCTCATTGATACTTTAAAAAATTAATCTTACAAGTTAAAGGCTTTTGAGTCCAATATAGTATACTGGTATTGGTATGCAGGCAATTACGACAATTTAGAACGATGTTAGATAATATAGAAGTAATTGAGATAAATTGTGACAATAATGATCTAGAGTGTAACTTGCATTGGTTTAAAATCTTAATCGAAATATACTACAAATACAACAACAACAACAATAACTAAAAATCTTGCTAAAATTTAAAGTCTAAAGAGGTCCAACAATGCGTAACTTTATCTCTAATTAATAGAGATTATTTCATTATATAACTACAAATACAAAGTTAAATTAACTAGATTCATTGTAATTCGGTATATTATTAATGTAATCTTGACTTTTAAAAACGATTCATAATTTTCTTATAATTTTGATTTTATAATACTCGTCTCCATTGCTATTAACTTTCATTAAAAACTCCAACCTGAAATGATATTATTTTTAATACGTGACACTTCATGACGTTATTTTGAAATTCACAACTAGGGTTTGTAATAAAAGTTAATGGTAGGAAGATAAGTATTATAAAACTATAGAAAGGTTATTGATAATTTTCAAAAGCTAATGATATATTAATAATATACCAAACCGCATAACTCTAATGACTTTTAGCCCAAATACAATTATAATAAATTGCGATAAGATCCTCCATCAGTTTACGATCTTATAAAAAGTCAATCTATTCCATTCCTTTTGCACCTAAATGTGAAGTAAATTCCTCTGATGATATTTTTAAGATGGTGCTTTAATTAGTGAAATTAAAATTGAAAATAATCTCAATTTAAGAGATTGTATTTTTTTAAAGAAAAATGATATTTGAATCCCAATAAGAAGAGACTATAATTTTGAAAATGATAATTGATAAAAAAAGTAAAAATATGTTGAAACTTACAAATAAATAATCAAGTTTATTATTTAATTTTAATTTATTTACTTAAAATATATTATTTATAAATTATTTTATGTATAAAAATTCGCACTTAAAATAAACAATTATTTTCATGGAGTAACAATACAAGACTTGAAATGAAATGGTCTAGTACTTTGGGTTGAAGTCAACGAGGCCTATTTCAATCCGATGGACATAACAAACTGCGGATAGAGAGAGTAGCAACTAGCAAGTCAAGGATTTGGTGCCTGTCATCGTCAGTTGATTTTGACAAAACCTTTCTCGCCACGTATCAACGACGGGTCAAAATAAACCAGCTTGACCCTTGGAGTGCAAACTAGAATTTTCTTCCTGAAATTAAAAAACAACTTGATTATTTTATAATGAAGTTTTTTAAAAAATAATGTTACCACTCAAAAGTACCCTTTGGCCCGTGGCCCGGCTAGCCCTTCGATGGGACGGGTCGGGCTAGGCAAAAAATCGGCCCGGTCCGGCCCATTAACATCCCTACTTTTGACTAGTAAAAAAGAAAATAATCAATATTTTAAAAATAGTATTAAAATTTAAACAGATAAGATAAGAAGTTTAAAGTTTAAAAGATTCAATTGATATTAAATCGATATAAAATAGGCTAAAGATGAAATAAAATTAAGAATTTTAAATTATGATGAAAAAATTGTCTTTATTCATGGAAGAATTTGTAGTTTAATTGAAAAATGATATTGTTAAATAAAAATTAATTGATTTATTTTAGTTTATAAAATCTTACTCGTTTACAAAAATTAACTGATTAATTTTTTATAATAAAAATTATTAAAATAAGTCGAACCGAAAAGTTGAATGGTTCAAAATTTTTACTATTAAACTGGTCAAATAAATTTAATTTTTTAATGGTTGAAATATCAACAAACAAAAAACTTTGGCCTGTCTTTTTTAATCATTTTTGTCTTTTGTTACATACAAAGGTTGAATTCGAGAAAGCTTGACCTCCACTCCAAGGTACAAGGAACTATTCCAAGTATCAAGTCCATATAAACTCTAAAACCCAACACCGTTGCACGGATAGAAGTTTTCAGAAGAGAGCAACAACATGAGACCCCTTGTAACGTTTGTTTTTGGTACAGTGTTTGGTGTTTTTATATCTCGAGCGAGTCAAGGTTGCCGATATGATGAGTTTCGTCGGAGATCTTGTCCTCGCCGGCCACAATCGGAAGACAGAACTCCCACCCCAACCACAGAGCAGCCATCTGCCCCGATGCCGAATAGTTAGATTATTTCGATGAGAACGTCAAAATCTTTTTAGTACAAGCGATTTATTATCTTGCATGATATGTAATCATATGGAATGTTAGTGTTGTATTTGTTGTAGTTGTTAAGAGTTAGTGTGTTCAAAATTAAGTGAAATGGGTATATTATGATCCCCAGTTGGCTTTTCAAAGTCACTTTTCAGTGTAATACTTAGTGTAACGAAGTCTAATAAATTTTGTTGGAAATTTATATGTTTCTCGATCCATACATTTGTTTTTGTTTTTGTTTTTTTTTTGATTTGCCACGAATTGTCTTGTTTAAGGGACTTGGTTGAGACAGGGCAGGTGGAGGTTTACTTGACAAAATAGATCATAAAATACCAACTTTTCAATGTATTTATGTATAGTGAAAACTTGATCGAAAGTTAAATTAATAAAATAAAAAATTTAAAGTTTAACAGGATAGTTATAAATTAGTTAAAGATTGAATAAGATTAATGAATTTGAAAATGATTGAAAAAAATTATCCTTATCAATCAAAAAATTTATAGTTTAATTAAAAAATTATTAATTAAACATTGATTTATTTTGGTTTATAAAAACTAATTAATTTGCAAAATCTGATCGTTTAAATTAATTAATAAACTAATCAATTTTTAACAAAAAAATTATTAAACTGAATCAAACTAAAAAATTAGAAACCAAACTAAAAAATTAGGTTGTTTAAAGTTTTTAATGTTACACGAACTAGTTCGATTTTTCAAACATTGATATATGAATTCCTAGCAATTGAGTGTATTCTAGATAAACTTTGGATATTTAGATTAATTCATAAATTATTAAAATACGAACTTAACTCAAAAGATCAATAAAAATTCTTAATGTAGGAAAGCCTTCATGTCAAGAAAGTTCTTGAGATATTGCAATCTTATAAAACTACAAGATTCTTACTCTCGAGTAAATACAAATAATAGAGTTTAAATTTAAACTTAAAGTTTAATTATCAATTTCTCTAATTTTTGTAATTGAACAAAATTTGTCAATTCAGAACTCAAATTGTCAATTATAATGATTAATCTCAACTTTCATTAAGCACTAACTAGCATTGCTTGACCCCTGGACGAGAACTCACTCTCTATCCCATTCCCTGGCAGGTTTGGCACAGAAACAGGAACATTTGGAGACTGCGAGAGTAAAACTTATAAATGCTTGCCAATAACACTGTTTAGCTGTCTCAGAATTCATATCCATCACATAATCAGAGTCATATGTTCTATTTCTCTGGTAGGACTCCCAAGTCCTTTTTTCCTCTTCAAGGAGTGATACGAGTGTCTTCACTTTCGAGTTAGGGACGTTGCTTGGAGCATACACAGATCAGAACTACAACATTCCCAACTTCATAAAACAGAGGTGAACCTTATTACGGCAAAACAGATTGAAGAAACTTATCGGAAACCGACTTGTAAGAATCAGGACAAAGACGTTTACTTCAAGATTAATATGAATGGTGTATGAAAACTGGATTCCCGTTTCCCAACTTTGCAATCAAGACTTGTGATACATCACATTAGTGTTACCAATTAACTCTTCCTTTCTACGTCTACAATTTTTGCAAGAAAGGTTAAGGAACAGAGGTGCATATCTGAGATGATGTACATTTCAGGATATGAGTGCAGAATACAGAGATATTTGATTCAACGAAGGAAAATAGCAAAGACTATAATACTAAAGGATTCAATCACAAGCTGTACTAAATTTATGGGGCTTTTACCCAAACTCTCACCACAGGACTAACAAAGTCTTTCTCAAACATCTAAGAGTCAAATAATAGTAAGCGACAATTGTACAAGAGAAATATGAGAAAACATATGAGAAGATCCTACCAACCCATTAACAAAACATCTAAAAGATCTTACCAACCCAAAACTTGCTTGAAGCTGGTTCACCAACCTATACCAATCACTTGGACGATGTTATGATCTTTTGATGAAATAACCAATAAGGATGCCTAATATACCAACCAGCAACACAAACAACATAGAGAAGCCCCCAGAAGAACTCTTGCTAATTTGCTTTCTCATCAACTCCTGTCGCAAGTAGTTTGAAGGAAAAGGCATATACAGTGAGTTCCAACAGTAAAAAACAACAACGAATAACAAAAGAACGTCCTGAACAATCAGCACCAGATAAAACATAATAAGTAGAGGAACAGACAAAGGAACTATAACTGCATACAAGAATATTCTACCAGCAAACTTGACTTTCTACACTCAAGCCTTTTATATACATCCATGGAATTTCTACAACCCATAAAGTTATAAATGTAAGTTTTATATCCATGGATTTCAAGTATCAAATAAGAAAGGAATGCATGATATTTGCACATCACTAGGCCCACCCAAACTCAAAATGTTAACATACAGGAAAAATTAGGCCATTGTCACTTTAATCTGTTTTACAAACATCAAGATAGTGATTTGTAAGCAATACCAGTTCCAGTTGTAGCTTCTGTGTTTGTTCCAGAGCAGATTTTTTCTCCTCAGTCAACTTTGATATCGCCGACCATGCCTGAAATTGAAGTTTCATCAATAGAATGCAAGAAAATTAATAACAGATACTAATAGAAAAGACTTGATCAAGTGACTAGTTTCAAAAACTTCCCTGAATTCAAGGGACAGAAACAATAGAATAACCCACATTGTTAAACCCTTACGGTAACCTCCTACTCTATGCTTGATACACTAACCAAAGATAAGCAACCTTATGGACAACAATTATCGCAGCTCAATGAATAATACCAGAAAAACAAAAACAAACTTGTCTAAAAGAACTTTTCGTCATTGAAGTTACAATATTTTAGGTAAAAAAATGAATGAAACAAAGTTTACCCCAGAAGATTTGTCTTTAGGTTCTTCAAAAGACCTACAAACCTGGAGTGAAATTTAAAAAGTCAAGGATAACATGCATCAAAATAAAGAATTGGTATAAACACATCTAATCAGAATTACATTTTTTTTTCCTGTCAGGGGGATGAACAAAACAGTGAGCAGACAGAATCAAATATAAATACTTACGGCATCCAGCAACTGCACATCCTGGTTACCATTCTCAAGAGAAGAACCCCTTGGAGGTGATCCTTCTTCAGACCCTTCTGGGACTGGTGATGGAGGATTGGCAGGGATGTAAACCACTCGCAATTTGAACTCCTCCACAACGTTACCATCCTCCTTAGCAAACTGCAAAGCCAATTAAAGGAAATTCAGAAGCCTTAGGACATGTGAGTGCCTAGGAGAATGATAGATACATAGAGAGAGTAGTCTCCTACCATCTCTGGAGTTATGTCTTTGGTTGTTGCCCCATCAGGTGCGGCGACACTTTGTAGGAGGAATTTGTCCTTACACTGCAAATCAGGCGGAGCCTCTCTTTGCGCTTGCATTGTAACTACACACATTGCAGGAAGTGTATTAACATTGAAGCAACAGAACAAGTGAGGGAAGTCACAAAAAAACACCTGCTGGATCAACACTTATCCTGACTCCAGTATAAAACACTTATTCTCGGAGATATTCAAGATCAGAATGGCTTTTGGGTAAGCAATGATTATAGGAAACTAGCTAGCAGAGATTCTAAAAGTTATATCAAAAAGCAAAACCGAAACACAAAACAAAAGTTCGAGCGGTGAAAGCATTAAATAAATATTAACTCCACGATGTCAAGATATTACTAATATTGATAGCAGAATACTTACTAGTAACATTGCAAGTGGTTCCAGGCATGACAATGCCAGAGTTTGGCCGAACGCAATATTTCTTCGGATTGGTTGTCTTTACCTATTCAATTACAATACTCAATAAGTAACAATATGACCCAAACATATCATTCATAAACTTCTCTACAATGATACTACCTTAAAAGCCACATTATTATTTGTCTTGTTACTCAGTTGCATACAACACGAACTTTGCTTCTTCACTTCAACTGACATTATCAAGCCACATAGATCAATTCCGCTGAAAAGCAGTATATGAAGTAACACGAAAAGCGAAAAACACAAGATTTCCATGATGACATGATCTGGATTTCCCTTATGTCGATTAAAACGTAAACAAATTATATACAAAAAGGCTCTGGCCATCGATAACCACTTGGCTTCTTATTACATGATCAAACAACAACTTCGAATCTAAATGACTTTAGGGCCTAAAATTCAAACTTGACCGATTATTTCAATGCGTTCTTGTCATTGCTAGGGCACGAAACGAACGGCATAAGAGAAATCAACGAAACTTACATGGGAATTTGAGCTCTGTGGGATGAATATTGAGAAGATCTCCAGTAGCCATGATTCCCCAATCAAAGAATTGTGAATTGAATTTATAGTTACTGAGAATTTTGAATCAAAATCTAGGGTTCGTGTTCAAGAGAGCAGAAATAGAAAGTATATATAGGTATGTGATACGAGCAAAATAACGATAAGCAGTAACCTTATTTACGTTGATTTTCTGATTTGGTAAAGTTTTCACTTGCGTCCGCATCGATGTAAGTGCCCATTTGCACCGTTGGATTAGAAAATGGGAGGCCCACCTGAATATACTTTATAGAATACAAAGTAGTTGCATATCTTTTATCTCAATTATAAAATTCACCTATTAAAAAAAATAAGATGCTAAATATTTTTTTTAAATTACATATCAAAAAAGAGTTTAAGATGGACAATTAGTGGAATCACTAATGGACTAAACCAAATTTGATAATACTCAAATTGGATCAAATTATATAGAAATTGAATTTAAATTTTTTATATTATCAATAATATTTTTTGTAATTTTTAAATAAAAATTTTATCAAAAAATAGGTATGATAATAAGTTAAATTAATTCAATACAACTTTATTTTTAGAACATAGTTCAAACTCCATTTGAGATAATTAAATGAAATTATTTTAGAGACAATTTTTAAAATTTGACATTATTTTAAGATAAAAATTGAACCATTAAGAACGAGTTTAATCTTACTTAAAACTTGACTCAAATAGAGTTAGACTTGTTATTTCTATAATTGAGTTGATCCATTAATCCTCGAGTTGTCTGAGATAGGGATGATATTTGGGTCCAAACTTAATTCGGCCCAAGAACAACGAGCCAGGCTAAGATTAATCAAAACTCGAGCTTGATTGTTTCAAAAAAATCAAGTCTTGGATTAGACTTAGGCTCAAACTATTCAAATTCCACCATAAGGCTGATAAGTACTTATTAACCCGACACAACTTGAAGTTAATATATTTAATTTGAGTTGATTAAACTTGCGGACTTTTTAAAAATAAAATTCAAACTTTAGGTTCACTTTAAACTATTGACTTCGAATAAGTTGAAAATTTTAAATTAAATAATATGTTTTTAAATAAAATAAAATTATTTTAAATATAAAATTTTCATCTTAAACTTTAATTTAAGTAGGTCCAAGTCTGACCCTACAACGGATGGGCATATTTGAGAAGACGTCTTTAGGAATGGGGCGGGGCCAGTTTAGTACCTCTGGCGCTGACCAGCAATTACAAGCAATTGTCTTGTCAAGTAATCCTATTCGTACATCACGAATCCCATGTCCAGTTGTACCACGCGTTTCAAAATCTCTAAAATTTGAATTTTTCAATAATCATCAAATTTTTATCAACATTTAAATTGGTATATAAATCTTTAAATTAAATAAATTATCTTCTAAAAAAGTCCCATCCAAAATTTAAAAGTTAAGGAATAAAATAATAAAATATACTATTATATTTTGAATTATATATAATATATATAGATGCTATATATTATTAATAAAATAATATTTTAAATATAATAAATTTTTATTTCTTTTACAAATTAAAAATGACCTTAATAAATTATTTTAAAATTTAGTAATAAATGATATAATAACTTTTAATAATATAATAGTTGTTTTGAATGAAATTTTACCGTGGAGTAGCAAATTATACTATTTTATTTTACTGTTACTTTGAACAATTAGTGAAGTTTTTCTTTTATAATTAAAAGGTCACAAATTTGAATAATAGAAACAAATTATTTGTAAATTATAAAAGGAAGACTTATGGAATAAGGCTATTGTTGTTGTTTATCTTGTTAGTTAAATCACTTGTTAAAGAACATTTTTTTAATTATGGAATTTTACCTTTCAAGATTTTAGCAATTTTAAATATATTTATGATAATCAATTAATCATGAACACCACATACTTTTAAGCATAAATATAATTATGAACCAAAGAGTAGGTCATTGAAGTACATATTTTGTTGAAGTCGGTGCTTCTGTAGCCGCACAATTACAAGTGTACTACTCCTATTTTGACACACAAAATTAAGGGTGGTTCATTTTAGATTTTGACCTAAATTTTAATTTAAAATGACATATAAAAATGATGTTATTTTAAGATTTTAAAAATACAAAAATTAAATTTAATCACGTCAATTCGAACCCAATTTTTAGGCTTGAACTAATTTTCGACCTAGTCCCATCCATTACGAAGCCTATACAAAATAGAAAGAAGCCTTGACCTAATTTTAGAGCCTTTTTAAGTTTATTTTAGATGCTGCATAATTAAAAAACATGATAACTTACATATATTGATTAAAGTGAATTTTATTACTTCTAACTAATTAATTTGTTAAATAATTGATTCAAAAGATGTAATTTATAAATTATTATGCATAAGATGATAGAAGATGGACTTCATCAGCACAGAGCAAACACACCAGTAAAAAAAATTGAGATAAAAAGGGAGAGAAAAATCACGAAAAAGAATTAGAAACTTTCTACTATTAAAACAAACAAAGATTACAAAAGGATGATCTCACAGCCTACACTAAAAATTAATACATAATTATACGAGAAAGAGATTTTGGAGTATGAAATCTCCTTATATAGAATCAATTGAGGCTTCTAATCCTACTTACTTTTGAAGTGGGATAAAAGCCAACATAAGATTAATATAATTTATTTGGTATATAATTTAAAAGTAATAATTGTAAATTGTAAAAATTGTTTAAAACTTTTTAAATACAAAGATTTTGATTTTGAATTCTTCAAAAAAATTTAAAAATTGAAGTCTCTCTCAAACAGTATTCATAGTAAAAAGTAAATTCTACTAATTATGTGATTAATTTCAACAAATATGGGTACAAATTACAAAAGCATAAAGTATAATCTCAACCGAAAAGGTCATTCCCCTCTTTTGTCTTTTAGGTATTGATCGAGAGAGAGAGAGGGAGAGAGAGAGAGAGGACTAAAAGGGCAGACAAAAGGTGTTCATCTGTGAGCTGAGCCTGATCCTGGCAGGAGCATGATCGACCCTGATCTGGTGATCAAGATGATGTCAGGAAAAAAGATAAAATGCAATGTGAATGTCACTTCGTCACTTCACTGTATCCTGAAACCTGAAGACCTCCTCCAAGTTAATATCTGCTCAATTATTTCTCCAAAAGCTCCATTTTTTTTTCACTTTTTTGATTTTCCTGTCAGGAGTTTGGCACTTCTCAGTTCTCACTTCTGTAAGTTTTTGTCTTCCGTAATGTGTAAACTACAGGAAAGGGTCTTCCCACTAATAAAAACAACTCATCTGAATAACTGAATATATCTCAAGTTTGAGACAATCAGCATATCCAAGTAAAATCTGGCTAAAGCAGCATGCAGGGGAAGATAAATTGAATACAATTCAAGGGCTAAAACCCTATGAAGGTAAAGTTTGAACATCAAGAGCAGACAAAAAACATAAAAGTAGAACCAAATTATGCATCACAAGTAGCTCACCAATCTTTTATCTTATATGCCCTTTGAAGGTGCTCCTTTTTAACACGTTTCAGAACTTCTCCTATATGTTCGGATGCATCTTGCAAGTTGGTAACACGTACCTAGAAAGAGCATAATCATCCATGGATATTAATGATGAGAAGTGTACATGATGGAAGACAAACAATAACAACAGAAAAGAACCAAAAGATACAAAATATATTCTAGTCTTTCTCTTTGTCAGATACAAATAAACTATATTCTCTCTTTATGTCTGTCTCCCACATGCTCGCCACCCATGCATGCATATTCTGTGAGCACTAGCAAACTGCAAACACACAGTAACTGTATTTCTCCATCAATACAACAAGAACAGCTTCAAAGACACCAAATTCAATTCTTGCCCACAAGGAATACCTGGGCTGATGTAAACTACACCTTCCACATATGTTGACAAACAAAAAGTACACAGATGATACACAAAACCACCTCAGTCACTAAAAATTAATCCTTTTCCAGAGGTCAAAGCTCATAATTTCTAAACAGAAGTTCTCAGAGAGCAACTCAGCTGAAGGATTATTATTATTATTTTTAGCTAAATATCAGAGTACCTAGAAAAAAATAACATCATCTAACTAAAGAAAAAACTGAAGAGAAAAAAACATACCACCCCCTTTAAAACAATATCCGTTTCAGAATCTTTATTCTGGTAAACAACTCCAGGACAATCAATCAAGAATATCCGCTTTGTAAGTGTTATGTATTGCCAAACCTTGGTCTCCCCTGGGATAGGAGCAACCTTGCAAACCTGCAAGGCAAGCATAAGTTTGTCAACTAAATTGAAAGACATGACTAACCTTTGTTAGCATGGAACGGGATGTAATGGAATAAATTATTACATTCTTAGTTCGCAAAGTGTTGATCACCGAAGATTTTCCAACATTTGGATAGCCAACAAATCCCACCGATATTGCTTGCTTGTCACTTTTCAAGCGAGCAAATTGTCTTAACACTGATAGAAGAGAGCCCTGATACAAGAAAAATTCCAAAAGATTGATATAGAAAAATATAAAAAATATTAAAGCAACAGAAGTTCTCAAATTCATGATGCAAGCATTTTGTTTGAATTGTTTCAATAGCTTCCATATTATTTTACTTTTGTTTCCTCCCAAACATTCTAATGAATTATCAAGAGACACAAAGGGAAACCAAAGTATATCAGTGGCCCAAAGAACAACATGGATTCAAAGCATCAAAAAACCAGAAAAGAATTACTATTGGCAATACGGACAGCAAACACATAATAGCTAGCTGACAACTGCAGGATATGCAATTCATTCAGTTCCCATTTATGGTAGTTATATTTACCTTTCCAAAAGACTTGGTTATACTTGCATGGAATGCTAGAGTAGGATACTCCTTGGATAACACTCTAAGCCAACCTTTTGTTGCCCACGCAGGGACAAGATCACACTAACAATAAAAAATAACAACATTCAGAGTAAGTTTTAAAATATGAACAGGAGCATTATGCAGCACAAGCAAGAAGAAAAGCAAAACTAACCTTATTTAAGAGAAGCACCATGTTTTTATGCTTGCAATGCTCTTTCAAATGCCTTTCTAAATGATAGCATCTTGTTCCTTGGGGATCTCTTGCATCTAAAACCTGTAAAGAGTAAAAGGGACAAGAGTATAGGAACTCAGCTTTGAAAAGGTTCGAACAAGCCCAATTATGCACTCCAATTAGACATGAACTTCGCAGCAAGGAAGAAAGATGATGCGACGATATAAATTTGGATTTGGTTCAAGGATCCTTAGTTTGGATCCTCCTGCATAATTTAACATCAATGGCCATAATAGAGTATTTAATAACTTTTGATTGCCCCATTGCAAGACTTTCTTTTCTTAAATAAACCAACCATGAAGTGCAGGTTAAACCTTCCACATGTCATAGCAAATATTCAAATTTTGCAGTTAAGAATCCAATTTCTAACTTGATTATTTCCGCCAGTCCTATGATTTGCCAATATTCTTTTGTTTAAACAATTATAACAACCTGGACAACAACGTCTGATGAGTCAATAACTTTGTAGAGTTCTCCCCATATGCGCTTACTTTGGCCCTTCTCAAACATTGTATGCCGAACCAAGTCCCGAAAGCCATCTTCTTCATTTCCTTCTGCAGATCCACCAGCTCCATATTTCTGCTCAAAAGCATCTGCAATGTCACAACAATTTTTAGTTAACAGCTCAACCACCAATAAAATCTGATTCCTAAAAGGTTTGATCAAAGAAGGATAATGTTGCTTCGAGAACCCACCAACTCCACAAATAATATTTCATCACAACTTGTTTTCATCAGAAGTATTATTTACCCATATTAACATTATCAATATCTTTCTAACGATCAAGCCTGTATTCAAATAAGGAATAACACTGTCAAGGTAGTATTATAAGGTAAACAAAATTGTGCCTTCAATTTGGAATTCATTGACCTTCACAAACACAATGAAGCAACAATCTCCCAAAACTAACATTTTCACAAAGGAAATGCTTAAAAGAAAAAAAAAAGGGAAGTTAGCAAATCTTTAACCTTGAGAGTCATCAGCTTTCTGCACTAAAGACTCATAACTTGCAGCCAAAAGCCTTGGGCGCTTCCTCTTCCTCTTGGGTCCAAATGCATCCCCAAAAGGCTCAGTATCAAGAAGATGGACTCTGGCTTGCTTCAGATGTGGTGGAACGGCCAATTTAGATAAATCCAAAACCTCATAACAACATTGGTGAAACAATAATCAACTTTCACATCAGTCAATACCTTCTGGTGATCATTTAAAAGAGAAAAGGGCAGCCTTTTCTCTTTCAGAATAACATTATAATTACTGGACATACGATTCTGCAGCTCTTCGCGGAAAAATTCAAGTTCTTTCTGATTCACAACCCGTGTATTCCCTACGTACGATAAAAAATAAAATAAAAAACTGTGATTTTCAATCACGACAAACAAATTTTCAACTTAAAAAGAAAGAGAGAATACCAAACCAGCGGCGATCGGGTTGGATACGAGAATTGGGAAGCTCCTTTGACTGCAGGTCGTGCTTCAAAATCTTTCCTTTGTCATCCCGCTTCGGCCTCGTGTTGTACATCTTGAGACGCCTGACGGTGGCGGCGCTGCGGCTGCCATTCTTGCTGCTGCTTCCATTGCTGCGGTTGACGTCCAGGGAGTGCTTAGGTTTACCAGAGACATTCACTTTCTTCTCCTTCTTCCCCATTTTTTAGGGTTTTTTTCTTCAAAGCTATACAATAAACAGAAAACCAACTCTTTTCCTTTAGCGTTTAGGGCTTTGTATCTGCTGGACGTTGCTGGCGGCTATAAGTAAGTGAAAAGAGCCAAAAGAAATGACCAGGAGGAAGTGAAGGGTTTTAAATTGGAGATTTGGAAAAAATAAAAATAAAGATTCAGGGTTTTAAAATAAAAATTCAGGGTTTAAAAAAAAATTATCATCAAAGCAATTAGAAAATGTCAAAAGCGAATTTCTCAAAAAAAAAAAAAAAAAGGCCAAAAGGGAAATAGGAAGCCTAAGATTAAGCTTCTCTCCGTTTGTTTTCCCCCTTAAATGCTATTTTCATTGCAATTAAATTAAAAATTGTTAGAATTTTATAAAATTAGTTAAAAATTAAATAAAATTTAAAATTTAAAATATGATTAAAAAAATTATCCTCTACTTTTAAAATTTGAACTTTAATTAAAAAAATTATTAAATAAAAATTAATTGATTTATTTTAATTTATAATATCTTATTAGTCTATAAAAATTAATCAATCAATTAATAAATTGATCCGTTTTAAACAATAAAAATTATTAAAGTAAATTGAATCAAAAAGTTGGACGGTTCAAAATTTTTACGGTTAAATCAGCTGAATCAATTGAGTTTTTAATTCATTGCAATTTATTGATAAAATAAAACCTAAACTTAAGAATTTTCTTTTACTTATTTAAGTTTAGTATATTATGTATTGTATAATTACTCAAATGAAAAATCACATTATATTGAGTTTTGATTGATAAATGCGTTACATGAAAGGAAAGGAGTGACCCTACAATAGGCTATAGGGATAGATTGTATGCAATATGTACCATACAAAAGCAGCAGCAAGCCTCTGCAGCTCTTTTGTACCATTCTTATTATCTTCAAGTGTCTCCGCCGGAAAACAAGACAATCTACAGGCACAAGCCCTCTGATCTGATTAGCATCTTCCCGGACAGATAGATATGTTAGCAAGTCTTAAAGTCTTTCACTCCTCACTTAATTTCCATCCTCCATTACCACCAACCAACCTTCCCCATAACCAAACTACACAATGCTCCAAATTATCCCGCAGAGAGCTAACACTTCTGGGCAAATCTTCATTGCTTGTTCTGTTGACCTCAACAGCAAGAGCTGAAGAAAGTTCCCCAGAGCCCAACAGAACTGATCAGCGGCAACTGAGTGATAGCGCTGCAACTTGCTACGATAAAATTCCAACCAAGCGAGCATTCCTCGATGTCTCCATCGATGGAGAACCTGTTGGTCGCATTGTGATTGGGTTGTATGGAGAGGATGTCCCAGCCGGAGCTGCAAGGTTTAGTAGTCTTGTACGTGGAGCTGCTGGCATCAGCTACAGAAGGAAAGAGTTCGTAAAAATTATGCCAGGCTACGTGCAGCATGGTGGGGTGAGGTCATATGGTGTGGATGCTGAGCTCGCAAAGCGAACAGGAAGCAATTTGGCAACTGAAACTCTTGTTGGTGAATGGGAGAGACAGTATGAGAAGTGCCCAGGTACCAAGAACTTAGCCGGAACAGTAAGCTTAATCGTTAGGGACCCCTCGAAACCGCCACCAAAGTTAAAGCTGATTGCGAGGGGAGGGAAGCTTGAGATAGACCAAGAAGAGGTTGGAAGTGACCCTAATGGTACAGAGTTTGTCATATCCACCAAGGACTCCCCAGAACTGGATGCCTCAGCTTTGGTGGTTGGAAGAGTGCTGCAAGGAATGGAGGTTGCAGAGATGATCGGACTCGTGAAGACCGTACAAGAGAATACTTCTTCTCCTTATTTCAGGTAGGTCTTTTCTCAGACAATATTGCTCCTATAAAATGAAATGGTAGTAAGCATCGAGGAAAGGCCTATTTTATTTGATAAAATCTTTAGAACTATCTTCATGGGTTTTCATTCTACTCAGTTGTATTATCAAAATCAATAAAACCTCGTTGAGTTAAATGAAAATCGCTTGAATTAACAACGTTATGGTAATAGTTACCCAGAACCAGCATCCAGTAACAAGCGTTATATTGTCTGTCTGAGCAGAGTTGCCAAGCTGATTGGAGACAAGAGAGCTGTTGTTGCAGAAAGAGGGTTTAATCGACCATATTCAAAGGTCGTAGTTACAAATTGTGGCTTGATGGAATAAGCAGTAATGTTGGGTCCCTGGAATATTTTTTGCATTAGAGTAAATGACCTACTACTACCAAGGCTCTTTCTCATTGAAGCATCAAATATCCTAAATCAAAAACTACAGGGAAATTACAGCTTCACTCATGCTTTAAGCGGCCGAAAATACACTCCACATCCAATATACTAGGATGCAATATCTAGAAGATCTACGAATCTATCCCAGTTTTTTTACGCAGTGAAAGTCAATACTAAAATGTGGCCTACAAAACTCATGATATGCTCCTGTGCTTCAGCTTGATGGACAAGTTGGCTTCATCTTTTTGGTAGACGGAGACTTGAACAGCATTCTAACTGAAGTAATGGGATCATCCACCTACCAAGTGACAAAATTGAATACATCAATTCGCTTGAGTGAATCAAGTACTGCAAATCTATATGTGTGTGTGTGTGTGTGTGTGTGTTTTTTACGGTAACAGGGGTAAGATCAAGCTGACCAAACAATTTGGTTTCTTGGATTTCATGTCAATGAGCCTCACTTTAGAGTATAATTTCCAGTTATACAGTAAACTGTTCATGTACACAAATATAGACATATAAAGCAGTTTGAGACAAAATCATTTGATGTAAAATACCACGTATAAACTGATATGTGAAATCCTGAATAAACATTTTCCACTAAACCCACTGAAGCCTTAAATCCTTGCACATTGATGACTATATAAACACATTTAATTACTACGGCCTAATTAAGAATTCTACATGGATAAATATATAATCTAACAAAACAACAAAATAATAGAAAGTGAAGTTTCAGATTTTTCAGATAAGATGCATTAAGACATCTGTAAACACATGAATTTTCACCGTTTCAACTATTACGTCAAAGAATGGTTGATTAATATTCGTATATGGCAGAAACCTAGAACACCCCACTCCCAACCGTGACCTCAAAGAAGAAGGGGTTTGTGGTAAGGTCGGCCCTAGTTGATCCCAATATGAACAAAAATTGCAATAGCTCAAGTTTCTTCATACCTTAATCAAAGAGGTAGAGGATGCATGTGACTTTATAGGAGAAGAATGAGAATGCTCTTTCAGGCGTAATAAAGCAGATAGTGTCCGTTCCCAACCAGGTGCTCCAGAACTTGTTGTTACAATCCATGGGCAAAAATGCCTGTGCTGCCTGATTGGATCAAACTCCATTGCATTGTCGAGAGATTGCTGCCTCAGAGCTGTACCTAAGTACAGACAGAATATGGTTGGAAATTTCTTTTATGATTAATTGAGAATTCCATGTAAACCAGAAAATAACATCATTGTGGTGAAATTGAATACTGCTCCAGGTAGGTCTTTCAAACATCAACACCGAGTTAATGTTCAACTCATATCAAGATAAATCAACAAAAGTACAGTTGTGTCTGTATATATTTAAAGCAACATTAATTCATAAGGAACAAGCAATTATGACCTTATTTACGATTAGAATAATGAGTGCAATCTTTTCAATGGTCTATGGTTGACGTATTCTAAAGGTACCAATTCTCTTTCTCATTTTTTTTTTCATTTTATTTCCCATGCTATCAACCAACAATATGAATGATTGAAAAAAAACCACAAAGGTAAGAGAACTTCAGTAAAGTAACAAGTTACAAAGAAATGTATGTAATTAATACTTGACTGGCCATACTTTACTTACCTGTACCATCGGCTGAAATTTCACCTCGTATAGGAGTTGTATCTTTTATTCCTTCTGTAAGTTGTTCCTTTTCAGCTGATCTATTTTGGATATCAGAAGAAGTTCCATCTTCTTTTGAGTATATTTTCAAACTGACATCTTTTCCAGAGATCTCTGTTTCTGGAATACGAGAAAGGTAAGATACTATCGTCATTACTGCGTCATTGTCACTATTTCTCTCATTTGCAACACTGACATCAGTATCCTGGTCTCCAACTGAGGATACACTAACTTGAGAACTATCAAACACCCCTTGTGCTGAGTCAATACATTCAACAGTCTTTGCATTTTCAAACAAATTGCCACCTTGATCCAAAGTTTGTGCAATACCTGCCATGTTAGGAGCAGGACATTCAATGGCAGAATCTTGTATACCAGGCTGACCATTATGTTCAACATTACACTGTCCTTGATCACCTGTTTTACTTTCTAACAGCCCCAGAGCTTCAGGCTCGTAGACTTGGCTGCTTGCATTAGAAACTGCATTTTTCTTTTCCTCTAATGATAAATTTGTGTTCTTATTACCAGAATACTTAGACTTCCCTGCATTATAGTATTTCCAATCTTTGAATTTGGAGTCCAAAGAAAATCTGGCCCTCAAACTCTGGCCAACAACAGGGAGTGAGATTGTCGCTTTGAAGTCCTGCTTTGTTGGTGGAGGACCACCAGCAATCGTCATGTTTAGATTTGATGGCTGCTCAAAGGAAGATAGAATGCCATTTGAAGCAGAAGTAACACTGCCTGTCCTCCTATCACTGCCTGAATCTTCTCCAGAATTTATCTTGCTGCTTGCTTCAGCATATCCAACCAATCTAAACAACTCCACAGGCCGTGAAACTCTAGAAAAAGTCCACAATCCAACACTGGCTCCGCAAAGTCGGCAATCTAAAACTACAGAGTTTGGATCAGCCTGTGATACACCAGGAGCCCCAGATTCTTCATTTGACTGTGTAGTTTCATTGGATGCAGTATGATGTACACTGATGCTTGAATTATTTCCAACAGTGACACAATCTGACACACTCAAAATGACAGCATCTTTGACGGTCTGCTTTTTATCATTGCAGTCAACAACATAAGGCAGTGAACGTAGTTCCCAGCCACATAAACTTATAATGTTCAATGCCTGCACATGCTTAAAGTCAGTATTACCCTCAACCAAAAATTCAAGGAAAGGAAAGTGCCACTGTTAGTAAATCCAGAATATGGTACACTATCAACAGGATTGTCAATAGTGACAGCACAAATAAGAAGCAGACCTTGTAATAGTTGTCGACAGAATTCATTTCCAGTTCACTTCCAAGGGGCTCTGTTTGAAATGTTCTGCCATATTCCACCACCGGAGATTGCGCGAGAAATTCTTCTAGTTGTGGACTCTTCATGTATTCAATGGCAGAAGATGAAATGACAGGAAGAGAAAAGAGTCGCAACAGAGCAGAAGACCGTTGCTTGAATTTATCAACAAGCACAGGAGGTGAAATGGGAGGGAACTCTG
>JAOQMM010000004.1:1181938-1205983 GCA_027563515.1 Erythroxylum platyclados
TCTTTTTATCAGTAAAACAACAATGAATTGGGTTGTGTCCAAATCTAAGTTAGAATTCGACCCTCTCTCTTAATTTAAAATTCGATTCGGTTCGAACTGAATTAAAATATTTTGAAATCTAATCTCACTTAAGAAGAGATCAAGATCATGTTTTGATTTATAAATTCTTTTTCATACTAAAATAATGTAATTTTATCAAATAGTTTGGGATCAATTTAAATCGTTAATTCAATTCTTAAATTTGAATTTAATTTATTAATTTTAGATTATATTGAATTAGGAGAGTTTAAAGTTTAAATTGTCTAGAACAATTTAAACTTTAAACTCTCTTGAAATTACATAGTTTTTAAAAAGATTTAGTTTAAGAAGTAACATGACTCTCTTAATCTCATGAAATCAAAACAACATTATATCAATTTATAAGTTTAAAACAACTTTGTTTTGATCAATTATAAAAATAATATTATACTGTCAAATTAATTTATATCAATTTAAACTATTTGAGTCAAATTTTCAGTTTCCCTCAAAATTTGATTAATTTAAACATAACTTATTAATTTTAGGTAAAATTAAGTAAGGTTAAATTAGTTTTATTAATTTAATAAAATCATAGGCTTAAGTCACAGAAATAGTCTCTTTGTAAAAATACAAAAAGAAGATTATGTACATTAAAACCTACCTAAACTTTCACAAAACATGAAGTCTTATAAACTAAATACATTACTTAACTTAATTGAAGTAATATTTATAAGTTTCAATATGTTTTTATTTCTCGCATTCTTTTTCAAATGTAGAGTAAGTTGCAATTCACTTTATCGTTTAACTTCTTACATTAGAAAGTTTTTAAAAAGGCTTGCTTCACCACTCCCACGACTCCATTAATCCCAGAGTAACCGGACAAATTACAAGCATATGAAATGGGGTATGTACTCTGAAACTGGGTGTTTGTTTTGATACAGTGGTCCCAGGGCAATTGGAACAGCTGTATGCGAGAGACAAAGTAGAACAAACTACAGAGTCCAGAGTTGCCTCATTCTTTAATTGCAAACGTCGGTATGCTTGGAAGCAGGCTGCTCCTGAAAGCTGCCTGAATCGCAACAGGACCTGTACAGGTTTAGCCGTTGCATTGCTTGATGCTGAGGCTTATGCGAATGGAGACCCAACACTTGTCATTTTGTCAGGTGAGCGATTAATAGACCAGAACAAAGGCGACTCCTATTTGGAGTCACCTTAATGTTGTTACGTTTGAACCAGAAATTAGAAGTTTGACCACATTTATTTATAATACCGAATTGATATTTTGATTTGGATCGATTTTAAGTTAATATCTTAAGTTCGGGTTCGAGTTAGTTCAAATTTTAAAGTTAAAAAAAATCAAAATCCAAATTTTATTACTAAAAATTTTAGATTTTGAATCATTAAAATTATTTGAACTTTAATATAAATTACTTATTTAAATTTATAACACAAAATTTATAAATTAGTAATATTACTTATATAAATTGTAGTCAAGAGTGGTGAATACAAATTAAAAGTTGTTAATATTATGGACAAATTAAGAGAAATAAGGCTTGGGTGATTTGGTCATGTTAAGAGAAGATTCTTCAACGCTCTAGTAAGAAGATATGAAAGGATTGTACTTGAAGATTGTAAGAGAAAAATAAGAAACTTAAGAAAAATTAAAAAGAGGTGATAAAAAAATGATATGACAATGTTAAAACTTATTAAAAACATGACCTACAATAAAAAACTTTAACGTACTAAGATTCAAGTAAAGAATTCCTCGTAAAGATATCACAATATTTTTCGTTAATCTCTTAACTCTGACCTCTTGTAGTTAATATAAGAGATAATTACTTATTGGCATTATCATTACCATCTTCATCATTGCCATCTTCCTATTATTAGAAATAATAATATTATTATTAATTTTCTTCTTATTATTATTATATTTATGATTATCCATGTTATTATGATTACTACTATAATTATTACTATTTATATATACATATCTTTTTGGTTATTATTTTTATTTGACTTTATTTTATTTTCCTTTATGTGAGTTATTTGAAAATAGTCTCTTTATTAATTAGGAGTAAAAATATATACTACTAAACCTTCCTAGATTCTACGCCTCAACGATATTTTTACTAGCTGTTATTATTGTTTAGTTGTAGTTAAGAGTGGTGAATTATGTTTTCGATAAAATTATATATTTGGGTAATTGAATAAAAATGGATAAAGTTCCCTGTAACACAAACCTATATAGTTTTTGTAGGAAATAAATCAAACAAGAAAAAGAAACATAGGAAGGATCATGGAAGATCTCAAGACATCTTAAATGCTGTCCAATTCTTGTGTCTTTAAATACCACATGTTCTTCGGCACATAATGACCACATAATTTCATCATTCCTTAATTTGTTATTTCATAAATACTAGAAAAATTAGATAAAGAGCATAAAAATGGTAACTTCGCTTAAAATCAATGTTTAAAAAGTCAATAACATAAAATGTTTAAGATTTAAAATACTTAATCAAAATGTCATATGTTCCTTTTATTCTTTTCTTTAATGTAGCTGGTCATTCTTATAATTAATTAATTTTAATTTATAAAAATTTATTTACTTATAAAAATTAATTATTTAATTAATAAATAAATTTATATTAAAATAAATCAAAAAAAATAAAATCTTAACTAATTAAATGATTCAAACTTTTTACAGTTAAATCGAATAAACCAAAATGTTGCTTTTAGAAAATAATAAATTTATATGTGCTTTTAAAGCATTCAATCAATACATATTCACCGAGCATATTATGGTCAGTTTAATGAGAAAATGGTTCCAAAATATATTCGAAATTTATTCAGTTAATTGGCGAATTACATTCATTGGCCTTTTTACACGACGTAAGGACTTCTTACATAATGTTAATCATTGCTTAAAACCAAAAGCTTCTATATTCCAATCCGAATTTGACCAGAACACTAATGCTTAATTAAATGTAATATAATTGTAACAAATACAATTCTGAAATAAAATTTAGATTTTCTTATTTATGATATAAATTGTTCACTGCTCCATCGCTAAAAGGACTCTTTTTTTAATAAAAATTCATACTACAACTTAAATTAGAGTTGGTAAAATCAAAATTTTGGAATTAACATGATATTATTTTGTCAAATAATGCCTAAAACTTTATAAACAAATAGCATAAAAGTCTGAAATTTCTGATGGCCATTACATTACATTAATTGGGGGAATTTATAACAATCCCATAAATCAGGGATAAAGGGTACTATTGTCACTATAAGTTACTGTGTGAAAGGAAGAAAAAGACACTTTAATAATTTGGTTCGCCAGAGCCAATTCCTGAACAAGAGTAAATAACAAAATTGGGAGGTTTGGTCTTATATCCCCGTTTTGCCCTCCGCGTAACAGTAAAATGACAACTTTAGCTCTATACCAACCTCCCTGACGACGACGACGACGACGTGCCCTGACCACCCTATCTTCCATTTTTAATCTGTGCTAATTTCAATAAAGCGGAGACCGGTTCGGAGTTTTTTTCCGACGGTTCATTAAGCCGCCCGACATGTCGGAAATATTACGTGGAGACATCTGCCGACACGCCGTTAAGCTACTCCTCCTCTTCCTGACGACCTCGGTTGTGGCAGTACAAGCGAGTGTCCTGCACCCAACCCCACCCGACCCACCAGAGCTAGAAGACGTTCGGATTGAGCCGGCGGGTTCCAGGACAGAATCAGTACTCAAGAAACCATCGTCTGAACCCGATTCGGCTAAGGGTAAGAACTTGCAGTCGAAGAGGAAACCTGAGAGCCCACATGCACCTTTTGTCCTTACCATGTGATCAATCTGAAGATGATTTTGAAACAGTTGAGGGGTAAAGAAATGTTGGAATTTTGATTCTTTGAAAGAGAAGTCGAATAAAGGTCTGACCTTGCACGAAAGAGAGCAAAAGAGAAAAGGATCTTGGAGGCTCCTGTCACAGGTGTTACAGGTGTTGCCCGAGCCTCTGAATTGCCTTGTATGTGGTCTTGGGTTTAAAAAAACCACTTTTGCACTGTTAGTAGTGTAGGACTGTAGAGATTGAGAGGTGTTTGTCAAAAGTTTACAATTAAACTTACGAAAGCACTTTGAGAAAGTAGATATGCAGGATAAATTTGGTTTGAAAATATTGATGCTTGGTCGGGGAAAAAGTCAATTGCTTACTTGAACATAGGCGCAATTAAATAGCTTCTGAGCATCATCAAGCCGTATAACATCATGGTATACGTACCTTCGAATCTGAAGGAGAGCAGGAAAATCAGAAAACCCATCGTTAGTTCTTCAGTAAATGGCAAAATTAAGAAAGCAAAGACCAATATTGGAAATGGAAAATGGTTGAATTTAGCAGAAGGAGACCTGCAAGAGTCGGTGAGAGCTATGAGGGAGCAAGCAGTGAGGACAGATACTGATGCAACAGTCCAAGCAGTATATGTTCTTCTCATTCTTTTTCACCTCCTCGTGAACAATACAAGCATTGAAGAACTTTTCCGTGAGAAGAACTTGGAGCCAGGAAGGTAGTGGATGTGAAGAAATCAACTGCTTCCAGAGAACAAGATCGAAGATATTAAAAACAACATCATCAACAACAACTGAACTGACAAAAGCAGCAAAAACAAGAATTGGAATAGACAAAAAAAACACAAAACCAACCATTGCTTTTCTACTGTTAATTATGAATCTCAGCTTTGAAGAGAGAGAGACGAAGAGATTAAGATTAATAAGGTCTAAAGATAGTGGGGGAGGAGTTAATGTAGACGGCGTCTGGCAACCAAGGACACTGGTTTGTTACTGTTACCAATGAAAGAACGAGAGAGGGAGAGAGGGAGAGAGAGATTAGCTCATTAAAAGAGTGGAGTCTGTAAGTGTATCTGTCATGTTTTTAATATATATACACTCCACTTTCCTGTAAGAACGAGCCTGGAAATTTGTAAAGAGCAATAAAGAAAAAAGGGACAAAACTATACACAAATATTTAAGGATGTCCATGAAAGTTTTTTTCCATTTCTATTGCTGTGTACTAAAAGCCCGTCTTCCCAAAACCCTAAACCCTTCACCATTTGGCTCTCTGCAAGTGGCTAGGCCCCTCTCTCTCTCTCTCTCTCTCTCTCTCTGTGTGCTGGTGGACCAAGTGCTAGATGACAAGACTAGAAACAGTGACTTGTCTCAGTTCTCGGTAAAAAAAAACAGTCTTTAGAGGGTAGCAACTAGCAGCAAGTGGCCTTTGTTGTTGAGGATTCGAATCAGAAGTCGCCATTTTTAAATAATGAAACAGCTAAGTAACTCGACATGGAAGTTACAAGAAAATGGTTTTTACTCAAATCTTTCCCGGCTGATGAATCAAAGAAATGGGAATAAGAACAGAGCAACACTGAAAAATGAAGAAAATTGGTTTGGATTTACTCGCGCTTGCTATGAAACATCACCCATCCAGGTTCGTTCAAATTTACTATGAAACATCTGGATATGGTAGTGGGGCAAGTTAGGGTCGGTTGTTCATAGTTAGGGTTTAATTTGATTTTTTCCTAATCATAAATATGAATTAAAGTTCATCGATTAAATTGAATTTGAATAATGTTAAATTTAATTAAAATAATATTATAATTTTTAAAAATATTCATTTTATTAATATTCGTTGTAAAAATCATGTGATTTTACTTTTTAACTAACTCTAAATGTTTTGTGTTATTTTTAGAATAATTGAATACATTATTAACTCTATATATATATATATATTATAATAATTTATAAATTTATTATGAACAATAAAAACTAATATTTTAAAAACAAGATCTGGTGTTAAATCGATAAGATAAAAAATTTAAAGTTTAAAAAGTTATCGTTATAAGAGTGAATAAAGTTTGAATAAAATAAAAAAAATAAAATATGATTTAAAACATTATTCTTATCTATAGAAGAATTTTAATTTTAATCAAAAAAAGATTGTTGAATGAAAATTAATTGATTTATTTTGATTATAAGAACTTTATTAATTTATAAATAATGACCGATAAATTAATCGATTTTTAATAATAAAAGTTATTAAAATAGATCAAATTGTAAAGTTGAAAATCAATCCTAAAAGTTAGACAATTTAATGTTTTACGATTGAACGACCGTCAATTTAATTTTTTTAATTATTGATAAAAATACAAAATTTAAATAATAATGATAAGTTTTAATTTCTCACTTCTCAACAATATTTGATTAATTTCTAAAGCTTTTTATTTTTATTTTTAATTAACTATTTTCTTTCACTTTGAAATTAGTTATAATTTATACTCATAATTTTCAACCTCTTCAATTATTAGAAGACTACATTCACCGAACCGATAAGACTACTTCTTAAGAATAATTTCTGAACCTTCGGGGGATGGGTTGTACCTATCCAAGTTCAGTGCCTGAAGTCAGGATCGCGAGGATTTGGTGAAAAGACTCGTGCAGCCACAAAACACGGTTTAAATTGGATCTTGTCTTGATACAATTTTTCGCTATCGATAGTGCCCTTTTAGTAGAATTTGGCTGCTGAGCTAACAGCTTAATTTCAGTCAAATGTCACGAAGGATTATACCTTTCACCATAGTTAACCTAATTCTAGCGGTAAGATAATTGAGTTTAAGTCTGATCTAATTTAATCTAATTTAAGAATAAAAATATAAAATTTTCTTATATTTTAAAAAATAATAATTTTTAAAATTTTAAATTTTTCAAAAAATCCTTCTAATTTTTCAGTTTTTAGAAAAATTCATTTTCTCACATTTCAATTACAAAATAACAATAAAACATACTTAATATGAATATGAAATATGGATTAATCTAATCTCATTAATATAATAACTCAAATTAGAATTTAAATTCGATTCAAACAAAATAAATTTTTAAACAAAGGTAAGGACGCGTCCGGAGTCCTAACCTTAAGAGTGATAAGGAAGGATGTGTCAGCCCGATCGTACGGTTGGGGAGAAAGGACAGAGTCGCATAGGGGTCCACATCCATGGCCTCGGATACTGAGCACGATTTTGTACAGTAAGACCATTAGATTTAGATCCTCCTTTATTGCTTTGAATTGACATCTTGATGTGCCTAATCTCCTTCTATTATTAACCTATTTCATGCTCTTATCCAACTCAACAGCTTGTAAAGACAAATTAACTATGGTGGCTCTTTATCAACTAAAGTTGTAGTAATATGACATCTGTTTAGACCAACCATTAAAGTCAAACATAGGGGGGGTGTAATTCAAAAGGAATGTTGACAATAAGTAGAGATAAGTATACAGCCTTATGATTTGGGTTAAATTCTAATTAACTGGGTTATTTTATGGTTTCAGTTTAATTAATATCAATGTTTTAAAAATTAGGCATAGTAATAAGCTATTTATAGGTTAGTTTCGTAAAATTTTTTAAATAATTTTTTAAATTAAAAGTGTAAAATAATATCATTTTTAATTAAATTAGGGCTTGAGTTGAGCCCAACCTGAGACCTAACTTTACTCAATATCATTTTATTTAGAATAGATGGACCTTAAGCAGGCCTAGGCTTGGGCTGACCTATTAAAAATACTTGAATCTAGGCCCATGGGCAGTCCATTGCCATTCCTATTAAAAATTGAACTGAAAATTAAACCAATAAAACAAAAGATTTAAGGTTCAACCAGTATTATATTATCATAAAATTAGCTAAAAATTAAATAAAATTTAAAATATGACTATCATTATTTGTTGAAAATTTTAAAGTTAAATTAAAAAAGATTGTTAAATAAAAATTAATTACTTTATTTTAGTTTAAAATATCTTATTAATTTATAAAAATTAAATGATTAATTAATAAACTGATAAGTTTTTAATAAACAAGAGTTATTAAAGTAAATCAAACAAAAAATTTGAAAGGTAAATCGAAAAACTAGACGATTCAAAATTTTTACAGTTGAATCGGTTGACTCAGTTGAAATTTTTAATCATTAATTAACATATTCTCTTTTGTTAATTCAAATTAGATGAGGTTGAAAGTAAGTTTGTCATTCTTAATTTAAAAAGTCATACATTTTAGATATATGAAAAATTTGTCTTATTTGATAAAATAATTAATTAAAAGTAAAAATATATTAAATTTTGTAAGTGTTAGATCGTTTTGATTTTATTTAAATATATTAAAATTATAAATACTAATTAATTAATTTTATTTTTTAAAAAATAAAAATTACTTTATAATAATATCTGGTCCAATTTTACTCCAGTAGTGTGAAAAACAGGGAGACAACAAAATCTTACATTCAATGCAGCTAAGTCTAATAAAAAACAGCAACCCGATACGTTAACTTTTCAGCGACGGTTAAGGAATCAACTTTAATCGACTCCACGCCTCCGCCCCTTGTTCTTTAGTTGTTAGTTCTTACACCTTGCTTGTTGCTCCTTACTTTCACATTGGAAGCAAAAAAATCTATGAAACACCAAAGGTCAATTTTGGACAGATTCACACTATCAAAAGGCCAATTGGACTTGGAATCAGTAATTTACTAATTTAAACGAGTGAGTTTAGCAAATAATTTATTAAAATATATAATTTACAAATTATTTCGTATTTTTTAAAATTTATCTACTCTTAATCTTAGAATAACTGAATAAGAGAGTGTTCTATATAATTAAATTTACTCAACCGCTTTGGTGAAAGTTAAAACAAAATTCAACCTTAAAAGCCAAAAATTATGGTAACCATGTCGATAGAATTCTATTCAATTTCAATAAGTCAAGGGCCACTAAAAGATGACGACGATGACAGTAACATTCAGTATAAATTTCGTTATTTTGCAGGATTTGAGGAGGTCCAATAATATTTCTAACTAGTAGAAATGGCCACTTGAAGACAAGTTCTCCTCTAATTATTGCTCAACTTTATAAATTTGAGGTACGAGCAAATGTTTGTGAATGAGTTAGAATCAATCTTGATATTGGTATTGCAAGTATTAATATTAATTAATATAAAATATCATATTGCGTAATTTTTTAAAATTATAAATAATCCCTTCGTTGTATACAATTAGAAATAAAAAATAATAACCAAAATATAAAGATGATTTAAAAAAAAGACGAAAGTAGTCAATGAATATAAAAATTAATTTTAATCATATAAAATTTAATTCCTTATCAAAATTTACTTGCGTATTAAAATTTAAACTAAAAAAATTCAAAATTTAATTTAATAACTCTATTTATTAAAATCAATATAATATAATATTTTAGATATAGTAATTTTTTTAAAATAGGGTTAATTATAAAAATCTCAAACTTTGTTTAATTGTGCAATTATAGCCCGAATTTCAAAAAGTGGCAATAAAATATTTAAATTTTTAATTTTTTTAATGTTAGCCTGATGATAAAAATCCTAACTATTGATACATGTCAGCCAAAATTAACACAACAGATGAAGATTCATGAAATAACGTCGTTGTTATAAATATAATCCCTAAATCAGTTTATGTAGTATTAGCCTTTTGTTATCTGTTTGTTCTCCCGACAACCCTTTATTTTTTGTTTGTTATTTTGACAGCCCAAATTACTATCACATTGTAGTGTGTTGCACTAGCAAGCTCTTTATTTTTAGTTCGTTCTCTCGATATCCTCAACTTGAGGAAGTCAGGCTGCGTAATCTAAATTCAAACGGTGAGAACGTCGAGAGAACAAATTAAAAATGAAAAAAGAAACTAAAATCAAAGTGTGAGATTATTCAGACTGTGTAATTTGATTTAGGTCAACAAATTTAACGTAGACACTAACGTTGGGTTAAAATTTAAAAAAATTGAAGTTCGAATATTTTATTATCACTTATTGAAGTTCAGGTTAGAATTGAAAAACATTGAAAGTTTAAACATTTCATTACCATTTTTTAAAGTTTAAGTAATAATTACAAAATTGAACAAATTTTGAGATTTTTTTTATAATTAATCCTTTAAAATATAATGTAATCTTTCAAAATTTTTAAAATTTACTTTTTAGTATAGTCCGGAAATTTCAATATAATCCAATTCTTTAATCCGCTGGGATAACAAAATTCGGTAACAGATCCAATGCGAATTTCGATACATTGGTCTAGAGTCTAGACCCAAAAAGTCAACAATGGAAACAAAGTCAAACTCACGTAGTGCCTGAGAGGACAGCTTCCTGATATCTAGTCGGGATGATCCAAGAGACAAATCTAACCTCCGTTTCGTAAGTCAATCTTAAAGTTAATGATTGATCATTTTAGAACTTGATATTAATGATCCATCCTGTTAGAACTTAGCAAGTGATGCTTCAATCCATTTCCTTGTTTGGATCAATCATTGACTCGCCTGAACAATAACACCAGTTGATGTCACGAATATACAAAAAAGAAAAAGTTGGATCTACAACGTTATTGATTCTTAATAAGAACAAGAAGTATATGACTGTCAACCTGAAACTGAGAGCAGAGCCTTTTGGCAGGTGCAGATGAGCAAAGAAGAAAAAGCACTTGATGATATAACAGTATTATTATGCACCAGACCATCAAGGTTCTTCAAGCAAACAGCATGCCATAACCCTAATTGCCAAATTACAAGAAGCAAAGATTTTGGGAATAGATTATACTAAACATTAATGCCGGCGAAAACAAAGCGTGGAAGGCATATACAACAGCACATAACAATGTTAAAGTAATTACAAGAAGCAAAGATTTTGGGAATAGATTATACTAAACATCAATGCCAAAACAAAGCGAGGAAAGCATATACAACAGCATATAACAACGTTGGTTTCTCTCATCATCGACGACGTGCCCATCGATGAGGCATCCGAACCTTAATGAGACGCCTGCTTTTCTCTATTGAAACAATGCGCTCCAATCTAAGTCCGATAGGAACACCTGGGAAAGACCAAAGACCCAGATCTTTGTCCCCAATGGGACTGAAACTATCACAAGTCACAGAGAACAATCCAAAATCTGTCTTAACAATATCTGGGATTCCCAAGAACCTCGAATTGAATACAGCTCGCTTTTTCTCCTCTTCATCAGCAACAGACAATGCATCCGAGAGCTGAGTCAAGTTAAAGGAGGAACTGCTTTGACTCTGCTTGAGGAAGGAGTTGGCATTATCTGCAATTGCTTCAACTGGCTTGTTATCTACAAGATCAAGGGCATGAGAGAGCTTCGTCAAATCGAAGGACGACGATGACACTGTCTCTTTCGGTTTCAAATGGATGCGGAGGGATGAATCAGTATTTCCCCCATTCTTCTTCGACTCGGGCTTCATGTCAGGAACCTGAATATCAATTGCATTGATGGAATTACAATTCAGAATCTCAGATGTGAATTTCTCACCAAAAGGCGTCATAAATCATAAGAAATAATTGCAAACTCAGAGTAAGTGCCTAAATTATACTGAAATCACAGAAATCACACCCGAAACCTACACCAACTTCTTTTATAACAGCACAAAACCGGAAGCCACGAATTTTTCTGATCCAAGATCATAACAAACGCAAGTAAACGCCAGACCCTAATATCGACAACAATCCCAATTGAAACCCAAACCCTAAATCGAAATCTTTGAACAAGCCTACAAAAATTCATCAACAATACCAATAAACAAAAAGTACAAACATAAAGATTCTTTACACAATCAAGAACCCTAAACTTCTTTACCCATTTATTGGTAACTCTTCTTTACTTCATCAACCATAAAACGAAGACAACAAAAGCTAAAAAGGGCTTTTACCTGATTATGGATCGAAATCGCCAAGAAACCAAACTTTACTGTTCACTACACGCAACCCATAAAGACAACAAAGCACCTCACAGAGTCACACTCTCACCTCTTTCGTTCCAAATTTACAAACACCCTTTATAAGGCATCACCGATTGGCTACTGCAAGAGGTCCGAGGTTTTACGATGCTAGCTCTTTTCGATTTGATACTACTACCCTTTGGGCCAAATTTCCCAAAGCAAACGCTTTGAGATTTGGTTTTTCGTGAATCCAAGGTTTAGTCTGGCCTACACTTGTGTCCTAAGCCAATGGCCCGAGCAAAACAGTGATGAAACATGAGTTTCAAGTCCTAATTGTTTTCAACAAAGAAAGGTATGGAAACAAAAAATAAAAATCCGGAAATCTCGAAATCCTTATCATTGGGGCTTCTAAATCAAAGAGAACAATTTAGAAATTAAGGTTATTAGTTAAGACTTAACATATCATATTTAATTGTAAACAATGTGATCGTAATTACGAACAATACAATTAAATTTTAAACAATATTATCGTTTTATTTAATATTAAAAAATTAGTTGAATGACATTAAATCTTCCGAATTTGATTGATTCTTATTAAGATGATACATTCTCTGTCACCTGTTCTCATTATTTTGTTCCGATCCGGTTCTATGAGAATTCATTTATTCAATAAATAGGACTCGCAGAAAATGAATGGATAGATGCTTATGAAACAGAATAGGAACATAATAATGAAAACAGGTAAGCTAAATCCCATCATTATCCACTTGCCCACTTCAACAGATTGGTAAATAAATCGCATACAGAATGTGTGACGTGTCGCCATTTTAGAGGAAAAATTGGTAGTTCAAGCTATATAATAAGGTTCAGATCACCTGTCTCAGTATTATGTTTCTATCCTATTTTATAAGCATTTATCAATTCATTTTTGTAGGTCCTATTTATTGAATGGATAAATACTCATTAAATAGAGTAATGGAACATGTAATCTGTTCCATAATGATGATTAAACATTTTAAGGTTCATGCAGGGCTACATCACTTACCATAATGTTCTACTATGAAAAGCGAAAACCACGAAGGATTCTCCTCTTCACCTTTTATTTTAATACTGAAATTCCTAGGGTTTTTTTTTATATCCAAATATGGAATAATTTATAATCATGTAATTTAAATAAATTACTTAATAAATCAGTGACTTAAAATTAAGTGATGAGATAATTTTAATTAATGTTTTTAAATATCATCATATCTTAATCATATATCATCCTTGAAGTTTTAACAATGCATACATGCAATTTCTTAAATACAATCTTGTAAATATTTATATGATTTTATCTTTTTTATATTAATATAATTACTAATCGTTATATTTCCTATACACGTTAAATAATCAATTGAGTGTATAATAATTTATAAATTATGTTTTTAAATAAAATATTTAATAAATATAAGTAAATAATGGATAGTGTGAAGACATTAGGGTTTCGCTATTTATGACCATCTATTCATTTTAAGGTTGTGTAACTCGATCTCAGTTGGTCATTGTCATGTACAAGACTAAATTAATAATGTTACGCTGGTCCGCGTGCGAGGTCACGAAAACTTAAAAAATGACAAACTTTTACATGTTAGGTCAATCGTTTGTAAAGGAAAACAAGGGAATCATGCGGAAGAAGCTGTAAGAATTCGGTGATGAGATCAACAGTTAGTCAACGACAAACTTAAATGTACATGTAACTTTGATTTAGACATACAACTAAGAATATACTGTTCCAACGCAATTGGAGACCTTAGTATTGGTCGTCTTTGAGCACTTACCTAAACACATTGTCTACTTGTCATCTTGTTCATGATATTTCAACTGTTTGATTGCATATTATATAGGTCTGACTTAACTCATACTTAATAAATAAAATTTAATTCGATTCAATCCAAAAAAAGATTGAAATTTAAGTTTGTAGCGATTATTTCGATATAATTTAAATCTAATTTGATTTAGTACTAAAAATAAAAATATAAAATAATTAAATTTAAACTTTTTTAATATGTTACAGTTGATGATTAAAAAATTCAACCAGTTTAACCGATTCAACCATAAAAATACTGAATCATCTAATTTTTTGATTTAATTTTCAACTTTCCTGTTATAGTTATTTTGATAACTTTTGTTGTTAAAAATCGATCAATTTATTAATTAATCGGTTAATTTTCATAAATTAATAAGTTATTATAAACTAAAATAAATCAATTAATTTTTATTTAATAATATTTTTTCAATTAAACTTCAAAGTCTTCGACAGACAAAGATAATCTATTTCAATGATATTCTAAATTTTTAAATTTTATTTAATCTTTAGTTGATTTTTGTGATGGTCTAATATCAGTTGAACCTTTTAAACCTTAAATCTCTTATCTTATTGGTTTAACTTATGGTCCGGTTTTTAAAATATTACTTAAAACTTCAAATTAAATCTAAATACGTAAATTTATTTGGAATTCAAATGATGGATAAGAAGAAAACAGTGGTGTCATATTGTGTGATTTCATGGGTTATGCAGGGGGTCCCAGTGAACGTGACTCCTAACCTGATCTCTCTATCTCTCTGTTCAGAATTAACCTACAATTACAAGGAATCCAAACCTACTTCCGACGGATTTTCTTGGTTGTTTAGTTGTCACTTGCATACGCTATACCAACCATAATTATAATTATTTTATTACCATGTATGTACTAACTAATGTATCATTATTAATAGCAGAATTAATTATGGGCTATTAATTTAAATATCTAATTAATATTTTACTAATTTTAACTAGTATTATAAAATAAAATAAAATTCTATTTTTATTAGAGCTTTATACTGTGTACTTGTTTCACTTAGGAGAATAGTGATAAGAATTATAATGAATATAGTGAGAAATGAAAACAAATACTATATTAAAAGTATAGAGTATTGCTCCAAAAGGAGGATATAAAAATACTGTTCATCAAATCATAATATATTACCAACCACTTTTTTATTTCTTGCTAATTTATTTATTTTCATACCAACTAACCAAACATTCCCTTAATCAGAGTATTCGTGTAAAATAATATCGAAGGTGGTTGGGATGTTTACACACTAGTCTTTAATTTATTTTAAAAGAGAAAATAAAGTGAGAAATTTCACTATTAAATTAATAAAAGATACTTTTTATTTATATATCAATGGTTAAAAATACAGTAAAACAAGAAACGTGTACTAAAAAAAGGAATCAAGAAAATAGAGTGTAAGAAAGAATCAAGATATTATGGAGAAACTAAAGATACTTTATCAGAAAATTCAAAACGCTATCACTTACCACTAGAATCTGTCGTCTAAAAAGCTTGAGACATTGGTTAAAGTTTGCATAAAGCTAGCAATCATACCAATTTACTAATAAAGCACAAACAGGACAGGAGAGTCTTTTCCAAAGATGGCAAAAAAGCTCGTGACAGTCGGTTTAATTTAAAATTAATAATTTAAATTTAAATTTATTAAAATTAAAATTAAAATTGAATCTAAAATTTAGTTTAACGACCTTATCTCTTATTACAAAGTAATAAGTTGAATTCTAACTACGCTTTAGAATCTATAATGAATTTTTTGTTTTGTTGAGAAACTTAAAGCTAATTGGAAGTAAAGTTCGAGCAAAGATTTACAATTCACACTCATGACTCGAATGCTGGGGTGCACATACTCATTCGATCGTTAGGAATAATGTAGTATAGGCTACGAGACATGCATGCCTCGAACCAATGTCTTTAGTGCGAGTGAGTAGTGCATGGTTGTTTTGGTGAGGAAATGATAAGTCAACATAAGCTCTCCATTTTATTAAAATCTAGAGAGAGTCCTAACCTAACCTACGTAGTATTTTTTTTATATTTTTACAAAAGGTTATTTTCATGTCTTACATTTGTGACCTTATTGTTATAAATGAACAATTTTATTAGTTACTCTAAAATAAAAATGAGTTGACAAATAATATCCCAAGGCTTTAAAAGAGTTCTTCATCGAGTTTTGTGAACACTTCATGATTTTGAAGTAGTAGAATTTGTTGAATCTTGTGAGTTTAAACCCTTAAAAAAGATTAATTGGATCAATTTTGAGATTAATTTTAATGATGGATATAAATTTAGCAAAGGTTGACAATTTTGATTCAATTCAATTCAATTTGAAGTCAACAAGAAAATTTTGAATTGATCGGTGTTTGTTCAGTCTAATTAGATTATACGAACAAGTATTATTTTGTTAAATTTTAATATAATACTAATATTTTCTTTAATAGTTAAAGAATTGAGTCAAATCTAATCTTTTATTTATACAAAATAATGGACATAAAAATAATTAGAGTTAACAATTTTTGTCTAATCCAATTTGAAATTTATAGACAAAATTTGAGTTAATTAGGTTTTAAATCCAAAATTGAGAGTTTCAACCTAGTCTAATTAAATGATTTTAACAGATGTTATTTTGTTAAAATTTAACATAGAAATAATATTTTATTTAATAGCTAAAAAATTAGGTGTAATTCCATCTTATTCATTATCATTCCTAAAGTTAAGTTAATATTTTATTTATTATTATTGATTATATTATCAAATAATTGATATTAATTTTTAGGTAATGGTAACATTTGACATCTTTATCACATCGTACTTATATCAAATATAATTAAAAATTTAAGCATGCTTATTAATATTTTAGTCCCTCTTATTTTCAAATATAGACTCTTGTCTAAGTATTATGAATGCAATGCTCTTAAAGTAGCAGCATGACATTTCCCATTATTTGCTTTGCCTAACCTTATCACTTCAAAAGTACAACCCTTCAATGCTATTGTACGTGGATAAGTACATAAGCGATTTAATATCAGTTGTAAGAGAACAAAGTCCATCCACCTTCATATATAACATTATCTTTTTTATTATTATTATTGAGCCACACAAACGTACAAAAGATAATTTAGCAATTTTATAATTGTTTTAAGAAAAAAGTATATATATTTTGTACACAACTTGTCTGCTTTCTGTATGCGGCTCAACTTGTTTTGGTATTTCTATGTTATGTCATTATCCTGATGTTGATAGAGGCTACTCTTCGTGCATATACTGTTTCAAAGGTTTCCCAACGAGTAGTAATTAGATGTGATAATAGGTCGGGTGTAGTATGAAATTTTATGGTCGGGTTTGGATTTGATTTAAAGTTTAATTCTGCCCAAAATTTTGATCAAACTTAAACTAAATTCTACTAAATATATTTTTTAGTTTAAATTAAACTCAATTAAATATATTTTAATTTTAAAAAATTAAAACGTAACGTTATATTTTAGAAAATTTTAACCTTCGAGTCAAGTCAGATCAAGCTGTCCGAACCCTACTCAAAACTCAATTTTTTTGATCAAAAAAGCTTGAATTTATCTTAAAATTTAACCAACTTAAACTTAAGCCAAATAAACTTTGTCAACTCTAATTAAAGTAACATTTTTCTTATTATTTTTAAATTCGAACTTAGTGATTGAACATAAAAACAGGTTCATCAATTTATTTATAAATATTAGTTAGATTAATTGTATTATTTAATTTTAAGTTTTTAATTTATTAAATAATTTATTTTTATATTATATTCTTAATATGCATATGCAAAATAACGACTGTAACTTTTTTTATTATTAAAAAATCAATTCCTTGCTTAAAGAGTAAAAGACACTTACTAGAAAAACTCCGACCACCAAGTAATCTTATAGGCCTGTTCGATTCTGTACGTTCAAGCACACAAGCAACGAAGTTGTTTGATGATCTGATCATTCAAAGAACCATAGTCGTTTTATTTTAGCAAAAAATGTATTTTTAATTTTAATGTTTATGCTAATATATAAACCAAAATTTATTATTTTAAAATATTTATTTTTAATAAATATGTTAATTATGTTTTCTAAAATTCTAAAATAAGAAAATTAAAATTAAAGGTAAATAAAATTTATAACAATTTCTGTTGACTTTTTGAGGTTATAAACTCCATAACGGCTAGTGTGGAAGGAATTTTTAGGACTGCTCTCTCGCCCCTTTTTTTTCCTGGATTATTACGTGAATATGTACGGAGTCAAAAGCACACTGTTAATGAATGGAACAATTTGAAAAATCAAGTATACACAACAATAATAATATTCAGTATAAATCTTACTAATACGTGAAATCTAAAGAGATCTAGTAATATACAATTATATCCCTAATTAATAGAGAGGTTGTTTCCAAAAATATCAAATAGACAATGAGAATAAATCTCTTTTAGACACTGTTTATATGACGTATCAAAACGCACTCATTGGTACCTTGTTGTCAACTCTCAACAATAGAAGTGTCGTCCTTACCATCAACCCTGATTTTAATATCAAGTCACCTTTGGTCAGAGGGCTCGGGGAATACCAAATCTCATACTTATGAACAGATCATCCATTAGAGATTAGGAAAAACAAGGTAAGATCAGAGTGTAAATTTCAAGTATGTTGGCCGAGATACACGAGCTCTTTCTGTTTGCGGGCACCAAATCTCAAAGCTTCCTTCTTAGGAAACTTACACTTCCAATCTCTTCCTGTTTTAACGATCTCAAACAATATCTATAGTCTAAAATTTTTTGATATACAGGATACTCATAAAGAGGCAAGGGTATAAAATATTTGTCTTTTTGTATGACCAAGACTACATAATTCAATAATTAAGCTTTCAGAAGGTAAAATGCTGGGTTTCATAATGATTACCCTAGATTCAGTATCTATATACCCAATAGTTTTAATTGGTCAATCATAATTATTTTGGAAAGTAACTGGATTTGCACATAGGGACGATGAATAGGCTTGAGGACAAGCTTGAGATACGGTTGTTATTGTTGTAACATGTAGAGCAAGTCATCTCCAAAAATGGAGATATCAGTGGAGTCATTATTCTTATAAGAGGAATCAAGGGGAACAACAAATTTTATGTCTTCATCCTTACCGAATTGTTCTTTAATGAGATCTTCAATGTTTCCATGATCGTCATGGATGGGCATAATAACTTTAATTGAATCCAGGAATTTAATATCCTTTTTGTCTTATAAGGACATTGACACGCAAAATATCCCAATTTATCACCGAGAAAACAACTATTTGGTAGTTTTCTTGGAAGAATTAAATATATTCTTTTAAATTTTTATTAAAAAATAATAATAAAATATATAATTTAAATATCATATGTATATTAATTAAATATTACTAATATAATAATTTAGTATAATTATTTACATTTGACTCATGTTGTGTTTAAACTAAATTTAATTTGATTCTATTTTTGGTATATTAATAATATTTAATAATAAATTCATATTAATGAATTTAATATTTCTTCATTTTTAATAAAAAATTTGTAAAAAATGAGAATTAAAAATTAGTTAAAATTTTAAATTTCTTAAATTGAAAAATTTTTTCTTGTAAAATAAAAAAAATTAAAAAGAATAACCAAGTTCTAAGTGCAAGGAAAGCAAACCCACTTCTCTAAACAATACCTTCCTTCAAAGGCATCCAAATAAGAGCAAAGAAAAGCACTTCTCACTGAGTATTGTAGAGCAGAAGAAACCTTAAGAACTCCATCTCTTTGGATTTTTCACTTTCTTCTTTGCTTCAATCGATCCAGAGGAGAAGTTTCAGGTCGATTCTGTTATCTGGAAACCCCAAAACTCAAGATAAGAACATTTGTTCTTTTTTTTCTTCTTTTTTTATGACTGAAAATGGTAGAGAACAACAACGAGAAGACATCATTGTCACAAAAGCAACCTCAAATCTCCGAGATGTTTCAGAAATTTGCACTTGCTTTCAAGACCAAGACTTTCGAGTTCTTCGCCGAGGAGACAACCGCCGACGACGACGGCTTCTCTCTCCTCGACTCCGCCGAGGATTTCATTCCCGACCAGAAAGTTATTATCCTCAAACCCGACCGACCCACGAACCAAACCTTAATCGACTCATCTTCAAACGTTGTTCAGCAGTCGTCCCAGAAGACACCGGACGAGAAGTATAAAGAAGAGATCCAATTCAGGCCTGTAAATGTCCAGTTGTCCCACACCTTGATTTCTTCGATTTTCGCTACGGTTTCTTCGTTTGAAGCTTCGTACTTGCAGCTGCAAACCGCTCACGTTCCTTTCAACGAGGAAGGAATAAAGTCTGCTGACGAGGCTTTGGTTTCGCACCTTCAGAAATTGTCGGACTTCAAGGGGTTTTACAAAGATTTGCGTCGGAATTATGATTTTTCGGCGGATTTGCCTATTGGGTCTTGCTTGGAAGCTCGGGTGCAAGAGAATCAAAGCAAGTTGAGAGTTTTGGGGACTGTTTCGGACCGATTGCAAGCAGAGATTGATCAAAAGGATAACGAAGTTTTGAATTTGAGGAAAAAATTAGGTGATGTGCAGAAGTTCAATTCGAAGCTTTCGAGAAGGTTATCTCGTAATCTGAAGCTCAACTCGCGTTCAGAGGTTTCGTTTTCTGTCAAAGCTTTTGAGTCTATATTGAATGATGCTTGTAGAACAACGCATAAATTCACTAAGGTTTTGATTCATTTGATGAGAAAAGTTGGGTGGGATTTGGATTTGGCGGCCAATTCAGTTCATTCTAACGTTGAATATGCCAATAAAGGGCATAATCAGTACGCGTTTTTGTCTTATGTTTGTTTGGTCATATTCAGAGGTTTTGATTTGAAAGGTTTTGGGTTGGATGAGAACGAGACTGAAACTCAATGTAATGGGCACTTGGATAATTCAGTGAAGATCAATGACTCGATGAAGCAACTGCTTGAGCATGTATCCAGCACCCCTCTCGAGTTACTAAGTAGAAACCCCGGATGTGACTTTTCAAGATTCTGTGAACAGAAGTGTCAAGAGCTTGTACATCCATCAATTGAGTCCTCGATTTTCTGCAATCTGGACACGAATGAAGTTGTGTTGAGTTCGTGGAGGTCACTGAGCGTCTTCTACGAGTCATTTGTTAACATGGCTAGTTCTGTATGGACCCTTCACAAGCTGGCATTTTCCTTTGATACTCTTGTTGAGATTTTTCAAGTACAAAGAGGGGTTGATTTCTCTATGGTTTATATGGAAGACGTTACGAGAAAATGCACCTCGTCAACTAAAACAAAGTTGAAGGTAGGCTTCACAGTAATTCCTGGGTTCAAAATTGGGAGAACGGTGATTCAATCTCAGGTATACTTGAGTGGCTTGAAATGTACAGAGTAAGAGAAAACACCATGACTTATGGCTTTAGTTGGAGCTGCGGCGTTCATTAAGATTTGAAGTATTTAGATTAGGTTACTTATTGACATATAAGTTACCCATGTTCTTGGGCTGTTTCGAGATTTAAGGTTGCTGATAAGCTTGCAGTATCTGCTATTGCACGGGACAGTGGGAGTGACCCTCATATGAATCTACTGGTAATCTTTTTAAGTTTGTTCATAGAAATACTCTCCTTCTGAGTTGTGCCTTTACGCTTCCCTCTTTTCTTTTCAACTTCCCTCTTAAGCCAAGTTTTGTTAAAAGTTTGCCTTTTCCTTTATTCTTTGATCACCTGACTTGTGTATCAACTGTAACAATTATGAGTTGAACGGATAGTTTCACTATAATCGTTCGGTTTATCTGAATTTGCGGTAAAGTTATCGGCTAGCAATTTTGTTGCAGCACTGCAATGATAGGCGGAGTCATAACAGTTTGTTCTAGGAATCCTTCTATCTAAACGAACCATTTGTAGTAGCAGTAGTTGATGGTGAGGTTTGCTGCATTTTAGATTTCAGGAATCCTCAATGTGTCCAGTTCTGTGGTTGAGAACCACGTTTACAACACTTATGCCCTTCCAAGTATGTTCAAATGATGTGCCGAAATGTTCTGCAACAACCCAAAAATGCATTCGGAGAACTATGCATCGAGCTACCGTGATAATGTCATGAACAAACCAGAGAGACAGCTGGTCGCACCTGGCAGAAGAACATTAACCTGAGGAGGATTGTAAATGGATCTTTCCTCAAAGCTATACTACAAGCTGAATAGCTGTCTATAATAATTGTTAACAACTTGTAAGAACACAAACAGAGACACATAGCTCTGTGGCTTCTTTTGGCACCAGAAGATCTGATAAGGAGTGATATTGTACAATTTCACCATATTACTGAAGCAAGTAATTTTCTAGGGTTATGGCACTAAACCTCTGTTTGTGCATATATGCCTACCTTGGACTTGGAGCCATACTGTATAGCGTATGAAAGCAAGTCCTTTTTCTTGTTTGTTTGTTTGTGGAACTAATCACTCTTACAGATCCCCCCAACAGAGGTACTTTCAGGTCTCTTTTTTGTTTTCCATCCTTAAATCCTATACCCGATGTCAGTTTATGTTCGTTTTTCTCTTTTCCACTTTGCCGGGAACAGGTTATCAAGCTTCTGCAAAGTCTTAATTGTAATTAACAATCCAGGCTCCATAATTATTGATCTTGAGTTTGTGAAGAAACAGCCTTAAAGAAGAAGCATAACTCAGCATAAACCTAGGCACTCAAACTGGGGCAAAAGCTACCACCATCGATATTTAGATACCTAACAAGGAACTACAATTCTGAGTTACAGGTTCGAGAAAATGACAAGATATAGGAACTTTCTTTCTTCGAAGACCGTATTTAGGTGATGAGAAACTCTTAACTTAGGAAAGTATTCACATAGCAAGCCAATAGAAAACAAAGTGAAGTATCTTTTGCTTAATTGCAGTAAGCTCCAGTACATAGAACCCAACCTAACAAAGTACAAAATTACTTTTGAAAAGAGCCAGCATATATTTCAGTGACAGAATTAACATGTCATTTGGAGAGCCAATAGATAATAAGGAACAACGTACAAGCTGCAATAACAGCAGACAGTATAAGGGTGTCTCTTGATTTGCGTCTCCTTATAGAACCTTAAAATGTGGAAAAAAAAAAGGCACAAAATTAGTACTGAGTAATGGGTATAGCAAGGAAGTGAGGTTAAAAATACAAAATGCTTCATGAAGTACTACCAAGTAGGCCTCGTATAATTGGAAATTTATCAGTTAGAACTTTCACTTTCCCTTGAACATCTCCAAACAGAGTCCTTTGTGAACCTAATACGGCCCTTGTGGTTTGAGCTTGATTGATAACATCATCAATCTGCAGAAAGTTGAATGAATTTTACTCTAATACGAGTAGCAATACGTAAAATTTATGCAACAAACATTATCGAAAATGCAATTAGTATATTCAGGTCTACCCATATTGATCGAATATCTCTCTCATCAATCAAACATACATAATCATTCAAAAACAAAAAGGATGTTTAAAAAGAGTAATTCTAGGTTTGACAATATTTTAGTGCTTCCTCTTCTTCTCACAGAACCATAAACACAATGTAAATGTACATTGATAAACATATCCATTTCAAGAACATCGAAAGGATGAGAACCAACTATGTAGCATCTACGTCGAGAATTTAAGTATTGTCTACATCATTAGCCCAATCTTTCGTCAGAACTATCCATAATAACGGACTTTCAGAATATTCCTATCCATTGATGTACATATACATAAGCATCTACATGGAAGAAACCAGTAAGATCTTACGTGAGAAATGCTTCCATGGATGGCAGCTCTTTCCCGCAGTATCTGCATTCTTGGAGACTTACTGCCAGATGCCTGCATGAAGACACATATTGAAACTCAACCTCAAAAAAATGAAAAAGTGGAATACCTGTTAAAGGTTTGGAGATTGCACACAATGCTCACCTTGTACTCGGTTATATCATCTCTGACAGAACTTAGCAGCTCAGCGTGCTCTCTCATTGAGTTTATATTTCCCTTGATTCGTCTAAATTCCTAAAGCAACAAATTTTAATTGTTCAATAAAGATGAATGCCGTAAAACTTCTTAATGAAACAATTCAATTTCATAACTACAGAACTTCAAGTCACCTTATATACAGCTTAAATTCCTGCAAGTATTAGTATATATGTATCACCTCAATCATTAAGATGAATGTAATATTGCCAAAAATTGGGATAATAATTAGAGTTTGCTAATTAGCAACTGCAAGTACATCAGTATGCAGATGTCTCAACATGAATCTCTACAGTATGCACTTACTGGCACTTGAGGGGCAGCAACACAACATGTTTCTGCTGAGATGAAGGGAACTAGGAGCAGAACAAG
>JAOQMM010000004.1:1215663-1228531 GCA_027563515.1 Erythroxylum platyclados
GTTTTCGTTTTCGTGTGTTCCACATTCAAGGGATAGATCCAGGACTTGTGTTGTCGTGAGCCTAAAAATTCACATCACTATAACTGTAAGTTAAGTTTTTCAATTATATAAATAAAATAATTATAGAATTCATTATCCTTATAAATCTTACGGGAGATTCTCGTGCACGGTGAATAACCACTTTTTAAGTAAAATATGTAAAGTATTTTTAAAAATTTATATTAATTAAGAATATATAATTTCATGAAAATTATATTTAATTTTTTTATTTACAACAATTATATTTTATTTTATTTTAAATCATATTACTATACTTCCCGTGTAAAATAATTCGACAAAACCCACGTGTACACGTATATGACTTGAGTTTAACAATTGAAAAAAAGGAAGACCAAGACAAGTTTTATACTCTTTTTTAGGGTTTCTTTGATTGAGATTATAATCCAATAAATAGAAAGTCAATATCGTGAGCGACATTAACGAAAATACAAAGAAAACGTTACAAGGTTCCGTACACTACAAATGGCGTTATGTCATTTGTCCTACGTTTTGATTTGGGATCAGTCGAAGGAAATTGACAAATTGTCATTAGTTTATACAGTGAGAGCAGGTGCACCGTAGCTTTCGAGGTTCCGCAACTTGAATAAATTAATGAGACTCTTTTTATATTAAGTTTTTGAAAATGATCCGTAAGTACGGTAATGTCATCTTAGAGGACACGGCATTATATAAGTTTATCAGGACATTAAATTAAATAAAAGTTTGGTATACGATGGTTATTTTAATTAGCTTCTAGGTTAAATGATAAATTTATTAAACAGTGCACGTGGCGGGTATACTCAGGTTCTTGGTTCGTGTATGTTGACATTCTAACTTCCACTTTTTGGGAAAAAAAACAAAACCACCAATGTTAACGATAGAGTCTCTCTTTTTCGATTAAGTTTGTATTATTATCTCAACCTTTTCCTCAGTCAGACAAAACTACTATTACTTAATTTGATATTATTAATACTATATATCTCATTAATCTACGAATTTTTACGAAGTAATATTGAAAAAGATTATGATGGTAATATTTTAATAATTAAATTAGTTTTACATTTTCAAAAACTTTTAGTTAAAAATGATATTATAATATTACTTTCAATGTATATAAGATTTATGGTAAGTGAAAATTCATTCTGATATAATAAAATGAAAAAATAAGTTGTACGAAATGAAACAAATAAGATGTTAAAAAAAATTAAGACAAGTCTCTAGCGAAAAATTAAATTAATAAACAATTTAATTATAAATTTTTTATATTTATTAAATATATATTCGTTAAATAAATTATATAAGATACATAACGCATAAGGTACAACAACAACAATAACAATATTTTAGTAGAAATTTTAATGAGATATAAAATCTGAAAAAAATCATAAATATATAACTTTATTCTTAATTTGTAAAGAAACTGCTGATATCAATCAAAATTGACTCATCATTAATTGTTAATTCATCAGTAATTGCATGCAACTGAAAATTTAGTCATTGGGCAATACTTATTTGACCATCCAAAAATCCCTTTTCTCGTTCAACTATGAGGAAAAGTTTTTGTAAAACAAGGTAATAGCTAGAAATGGTCTCATTCACCCTAAAATATAATTTTGAATTCGAATTTTGTACAAAATTTGATTGAAATATATAAGAGTTCGAGGGCTTGGTGACTTAAAGTCTAATCGGACTCGAGTTTGGCATGATTTTTTCTTAATTTAAAATTTGACAATTGATATTGTTTTCTCTAAAATTTTCAAGCTTCAAATTAAAAAGAAAATTATATCTTAGTATAAATTTTGGTTAAATTAAGTTAATTTTGTTGACTTTGGGTGGGCTAACCGAACCCAAACTTAAATGTAAAGCCTAGTAATAATTTCCCGTATCGAATTGTAAAAGAAGACTTCTTATACTAAGAAATATTTTTATGTTTTTTTTGGAAGTAGATAACAACATATTGATTGTTTAACATCAACGTGTATCATACGCGTTGACTTATCTGTTTATAATGCAACATTAATAAAATAATAATAATAATAATGCACCATTAATAAAAAAAAAGTGTTTGTTATTAAACATGCATAATTTATTCAACGTAATGCAGCCTACTTTTTTGGACTTATGGATAGAAAAATAGAGCGGTTGGTTCCTTGAAGCGACTAAAACCAAAACTTTTCGTGTTATTATTATTGTAAGAAAAGAGATAGCAAGTGGCGAGTTATGAGAGCAACATGAATTCTTCTAAATTCAATTATAAATGGCTAAAATCTCTAACCAAAGATCCTATCTTGCATGTTCAAAACTCAACAAATTGGTTGATGTTAGTTCCAAAATTTTTAAATTGAGAATAAGATTCAATTTTCTTAACATTTTATATAAAAAACAATGATGCTTTACACTTATTTTTTGTAAAGATTTCTGCTTATCAAAACGTCTTGAATTATAAATCTTGTTTGAGGCAGATCTTGAACATTATCACACAAAACATAAGAAAAAGGGCTTGTATTTTAATTAGTATATTTAAAATTTAAACTATAATTAATCTTTGTTTATTAAATTGAATTTTACTTTTTCATTAAAATTCTATGCATCAGAACGTCTTGAATTATAGATCCTGTTTGAGGCGAACCTTAAGTATTGTCATCAAAAAAAAAAAGGTTTGTATTTCAACTAGCGTATTCAAAATTTAAGCTAAAATCAATCTTTCTTAATCAAATTGACAAAATCAAAGTTCAAATGAAAGATTAAATTTAGTGTTTTTTTTTAATAATGCAACAAACTTTGACTTCAAGGCCTCGTGGTAGTAGAATTTTCTTAAAATTGCCGTCCTTTTTCTGCTTGTTTTGAAGATTGAAGTAAACTAGAAAGCACTCATTTCTTAATTGTCCCGTTCAAAACAACATCTGGGAAGCCGCCATACATCCTGGGAGTAGAATTTTCTTAAAATTGAATTTTGTCAACGACTAACGGCGAATACGATTGAAGACAAAACACTAATTCCCAAGATCAGACATAAGAAACAACGTCGAAGCCGTACTTGTACGGTTGACCACATCGATTGCGAGTAATATGAAAGATTTTGGTGTATATTACATAAATTATTGTTTTGTTATAAGTAAATAAAATATTAAATAATTCACTTGATATAAATAATATTTATAAATTTTGATTGAATTAAATAGACTTAAACAATTTTTAATAAAAATTTTGTATCAAATAAAATTTCGAAAATATAAATAATTTATAATACGTGTTGATGTTTTAATTCGTACGCGTGTACCTATGAAATATGCAATGACTCGCCAAAGAGGGAAAGGGACGCATTAATGCCTTACGATGACCTTTCGAGGCCGGACAATGTCACGGTGCGACCCACCTCTTGGTCTGAAATCAACGTGTCGCGTGTTTTCATTCGTAATTATTTAGTGCCCCACATCAAGTACGAAGTCATATGTACGGACTTCCCCCGTCTTGGAAGTTAGAAATTTCAACATTCTTGTTTTCGGGTTCTCAGTTCTGCGAAGAAAGGCCTAACCGAGGCGGGTTCTTGGAAATAACTACATATAAGTGTCGTATGCCGAACTCTTTTAAGCTTTGAGAATTATTAATTTTAAAAAGTCAAAAGCATGATATAATATTATTAAAATAATATTATTGTAAAAAAAAACTTATTTCGACTTTATAAAAAATTAAAGTTATAATAAAGAAATTATGTTTAAGATTATATTAATTTTAATAAGTTCAATAATACTATTTTAAAAATATTAAGCTATAATGTAATATTATAAATAACCTTAGAAATTAACGTGAACTTTATAAGAAATGTTAGAAGCCATAGTCAAATTATTAATTCTAGAAAGAAAATAGAGTTAATTCAACCTTCCTATGATGTTTTAAAAATTATTAAAAATTATTCCTAAATTTATAATAATTATCACATTATATGTATTTATTATATTTTTAATTCGATATTCATTCATAATTTTAAAATAAAATTTTATATGATATTATTTTAAATAAAAATAGACAATTAATTAGCTAGAATATAATTATTGTACATATTCATAATTTTAAAATAAAATTTTATATGATATTATTTTAAATAAAAATAGACAATTAATTAGCTAGAATATAATTATTGTACATTTAAAAATAGTATATGATAAAATTTAAAATATAAATAAGTAAAATTAGAATATTAAGACTATGATGATTTAGCGCAATTAATATAAGAAAAATGTCAGATAAATTTTATATTATGTAACTGTGTAACAAAGATGATATTTCCATGTATTAAACTAATAATACCATCCAAAGTGGGATCTTAATATATCTCCTAATATTTATATAAAAAAACAGTTATTTTTATTTCCTAGTCTTCTATAGCCATGAGTCATGGGGAGTTACGGTTGTTAAACAAGAAAGGGTGATGAAATTGATAGATCCATTAATTTATATTTTTTATACTTGCATTAATCTTTTTAACATTTTTTATTTGTTTAGAACTAATATATTATGTGGTAATTTAAATCCTATGTTGAATAAATCATATATAAGAGGTAGTAAAAGTTTTAAACTATAATTGAATAGAGTTATTCTAATAATCCTTGGATGGATTACAAAATAAAAGGGCAACTTTAATGCTAAAAACTCTTCATTTTAAGAATGTTGGGAAAGATAATTAATTATATACAGTCTTTCTTTTATATCTTTTTTTAAGTCATCTAAATTTAATATTTTCTAATATTGGACAAAAAATAACAGGCACTAAAATATTCAACATTTTTTTATGTCACAACATCTTGTGTTTGCTAGTTTAGTACTTCTTCAATTGAAGAGAAAGGAACATGGTTAGTAGATTTTTAGTATAACCTTACAAATACTCCAGTAGTTTTATTAATTTAAGCTTCTAATAAAATATGTCAGAAAAAAATTAGATGATTCTTTTCGGTAACAGACGATCTCTTCCCCGATTGATCCTAACCACTACATTACATTATCTTGTTTAGGTAGAAGAAGACTCCAACGCAAGTAGGCCACTAGACTTCCGAGAGCCAAGGTCGTTATGTTTGCAACGTGGCTGACACGGGAGATGTAACCTGATCATTAATCGTAGTCCGTGCAGTACCATAAACCGTCCTTCAATTCGAATTTGTCCTCTTTTGACTCCACCAAAGACATAGGCTCCCTACGTGGTTGCCCAAGGCATGTACGTGGCAAGCCTACTACTTCTTGGAAAGTGGAAGCAGCTTGGTTCGTTCAACTTGGGTTTTGGTTCTTCCAAACCAACCAATACGTTCGTAGGCCAATCAAGATAAATTTAAACATAAAAAATTAAATTAAATTAAATTAATTTATATAATCTAGTAAACTATTAAATATAAAACTAATTAATAGGAAATTTAAGAATAATAAGGGATTAAATTAGACTCAAATCTTATAAAACATAAATATAATTTATTTTTAGTTTAATTTATAGACTTAATTTCTCTATTGAATTTAATAAAATAAATTTATATAAGAATTCAAATTCTAATAAATTTAAATTTAGTTTAAAATTGGATTAAATTAACCATTTTTATTGATAAAAACTCAAATAAAAAGTCCAAATGATGTTCCCAGTCCAATTTGCCTAACCATTATATGAAATCCGACGGTCTTAAATTAAGGACCAGTCACAAATCCCTTCATGTTCTTGACTTTTGACTCTTTCTGCTTTTTAACCCTGTTCTTAATCTCATCCTGGAAAATGGCGTGCCGACCTTATCAGGGCTCTTTACTAATTCTTCTCTATCTTTCCTTCGTTATTGACCATAATAATATTCCATATTTGATTTCTGAGTACCAATTTGTCCTCTGTAGATTCCCCTAGTAAGAGGTCCTTCGCATGTATAAATAAATCGTCTCCCGAGTACTCTTGGGGAGCTCAGGTCTTGCTTAGCAACTATACCGCCCCAACCTCCATAACCACAAGTTGGGAAGGTTCATAGGCATAGTTCTGAACTGGGTCTAGAGCTAAGAATTAGATTCTTGGGGGCTGGAGGGAGTTCACCTTGGGAAATGTTCAGATGAAATTCCCAACACTCTGGGATAGAATTCAACATGTCTAATATACCAACGTCCCTGTCTGAAGTATGCCTCACGATCTTTCGTTTAACCATGTCCATCGCCGACCCATGGCCTTTTTCCTGAACTCTACTACAACTCTCTAACAGCAGGTACAATTTTCACAAATTCACCGGGTCTCAGACAGACAAATAGACACATAACAAGAAACCCAGTTCTGTTTTCTTTAGTCTTTTCGCAGCTATGAGAAAGCTACGAGGTTTCAAGATTAGCAGGCGGTTGATTCGGATCTCCAAATGCTTCTTCAGGCGGATCCGAAAGCCGTTCCGGTACCAAAAGCTCGAGCCACAGGAGCCACAGCAATTAACACGCAGACACAGGCCAATCACCAAACTAATCAACTGGGGTCGTCGTTTGACGTCAGGAGCCAAATCGCTTTGCTTCAGAAAACCCACTTCGGGTTACATACCCTTAGGTCATGAACCGGTGAGCCAAAGAAAACATTCCACAGTTCCAAAGGGTCATCTAGCGGTCTACGTGGGTCAAAAGGACGGCGATTTTCACAGAGTTTTAGTACCTGTGATTTACATGAACCATCCTTTGTTTGGTCAACTTTTGAGAGAAGCAGAAGAAGAGTACGGGTTCAATCAACAAGGCGGTATCACCATTCCCTGCCGGTTCTCGGAGTTTGAGAGTGTCAAGACCCGAATCGCGGCTGTCTCGGGTAGCGGCAGGCTGACGTGGAAACACAACCGAATTTGAGCTCGTTTTATGAGGATGATGACGATAGTACTTATAGATTGATAATGATTTTGTGTCCTTCACTTTACATGAAATGTTTGTTCATGGTTAAGTTGAAGTTGTAGAAATTTAGTTAGTTCAATCAAATTCTAGTACCACTTTCGAGTCGCCGTGTGTTACTTTGTTGGCTAATGTAAATGATCACGGTTCCTTAATTACATCTTGTCTAGTTGAAAACTATCTTTAGACTTTTAGTTCGGTTAATAATCATTGGTTCAATCATTATCTAAATTTGATGAGCTTGGTTCTAGATTAACTGAACCCTACAAGCAGTTCATTTCTGAAAGGGAACCTTTATAAAAGATAGAACAAGGTGCTCGCCATCCCAGTATTAGCCAACCATAAGTGTCCTTGTCACTTTGATTTGTAGTGATATTGGAGAATCTAATGATGCACATCAGCTTTGGAATTAAGCTGTACCCACCACAATTTGATGGGCAGATACGGGTCCCTGATGATACCTCAAGCAATTAAAGTTGCGTATGGACCAACTGGCTGGTAGATATCGTTCATATCAATAAGATGGACCGTCTAACTCACGCCATTACGACATTGATGATCTGATACTGTGAAAATTTCCAAGGTCTGGGGGTCATAACCTATTGTCCATACCGATAATTACAAGGAAGTGGAGTTTCAATTCCTCTTGATTGAAACATTCTTAAGCTCAAATATCATTTTTGTCTCTGTCTGCCACATGCAAAAGAAAAATCATCGAAGAACAGGTCACAAACATTGGTAGGGTTTTGATTCTGTTTGTGGTCCAGTAACGGTTAAAACTGAAATTTGTTTACAAGCAATAACTAGATTGCTTGTTTTTCCTGTCCTGACAGGAAACTTTCCTCTTTTTACCTGTACCTGAGTTTGATTCCAGGCTTCTTCTGATATTGTTCCCTTCTTTAAAGGAGTGTTTTTACGAGAGGGTGCCATAAAAAGTATCATTCTTCCAATTCTATCATTTGCTTTCATCCGAGGGAAGGATGGAGATGGGAATAGAGATGAGAAAAGATTATCCGAGTCCATTTTTTTAATTAGATTCGGACGAATCAAAGTTCCGTTAGATTCTATTAAAATAACATAATTTTGGTATAACTAACTAAAATAAAGCTATTTTCTAAACTCATATTTATTTCTTTGATTGTGAATCTATTAAATTTTGTAAGATTAAGCTCAAATAGAATGAGCATGTATAAGTTCAAATGAGGTTCTATCTTAAAATTAATTGTTTATAAGAGGAGTATCTCACTAGGCTTATATGGATGCTCAAGGTCATATATTCGTTCCAAGTGGGACAAACTCCTACTTATATTACAACACGCACCCCTCACGTGTGAGCTAATTTAAGGCCCAACACGTAACACAGTCTATAATATTGATGTACTAACAACTAATCTAAGAGCAACCTGCTCTGATACCATGTTAAATTTTGTAAGATTAAACATAAATAAACCGAACACAAACATATCTAAATGAGATTTCATCCTAAAACTAATTAGTGATAGAAGGAATAACTCACAAGGTTTACATGCATGCTCAAGGTCATATATTATTTTCATGTGGGACAAACTCTAACCAATATTCCAACAGAATCAAACCAAACTCACATCTATCGATGAGAAATAAGTCAATAACAGATATATAATTCTGTTAGCTGAAGAGCGGTGATGAATACCTTTAACAATTTGTGGTGAATGACTGCACTAAAAAATGAGGTCATGCCCTTGGTCTAATGAGAAAGTTCTAACACTAGAATCCAGTAGATGATCAGAAAGTGGTCCATGGGCCTAGAAATCAAACGCTTAAAGCTTTCGGGAGCAAGGAGTAGCTGGTGTTACAGGTGGATTCTCTCATACTGGATTTAGATTTTTGAGATTTCAGGTTTGTTTCGATCACAAACCCTTTTTTCTGGGCATAACACAGGACACACACACACACTTTGATTCAGACATTTAACTGCTTTTCAATTTATGAACAGTTAACATATTTACAGGCTCATCATATTAGATATGAAATTAATTCAATGCTCCTAAGTCAACAACATAAATCGATTTGAATAAATTTAGGTTTGAGTTTAATAAAACTTTGAATTATATTAATTAAATTAATACTTTAAAAACATCTAGTTTTAAGTCTAGAATTCATTGTTAAGTAGTGATGGCAAAACTTATCTGGTCTAATCAATCCAACTCAACCCAATTCGAAGCCAACAAATTCGATTTTAGTTAATTACTTTTTAGATTAGACTTGAGATTTATTTTTAAAATTTTTTTTTTGACCTTTAGCTTATCAAAATTAAAATTTTTAATAAAATAATATTATTTTTATTTTTAAAATTAAAAATATACTTTAATATAAATTTAATCAAGTTCGAATTCGAGTCTAAAATTCATATTTAGTTGAGTTTCAATTAAAACCGAACCGAAGAAAGATTTTTGGGCTGAATTTAGTTTGGTTGCCCGGAGCTCGGCCTGCTCATTTCCATCGATATTGTCAGCCTTGTTCTTGTTGCCGAAACTAGTCATAGTTTCGGATGGGACAAAATAATGGTGTCCTCTGCCTTTAATTGTATCTTCCTCTTCCCAGTCGAAAGAATAGCTAGCTAGCTCCCTCAGGACTAAGTCAAAGCATGAAATGAGTTTGGAATTTGTGAAAGTAAAAGGTCAAAAGTTCTTTAGAACGTACTAAGTTCCTATTCATAATTTCATACCCAATTCTAGATATCAAGCCTATAGGCAAGGCGCTTTAGTAGTATCAATTAGGATTTCTTTCCCAACCTCACAAAAATTATACAATTTATTACATTAAAATAAGGCAAGTAAAATTAAAAAAAAATACAGATTTAAACTTTGAGGTATCCTAAATTGTACAATCTAAATTTGAGTTTAGATTAAAATTTAAAATGAAAAATTAAATCTTAAATTACAATTTGGTCAATTTAAAATAAATTCATTAATTTCAGATCAATTTAAACCAATTCAAACAAATAGCATGCGTACAATAGGTTATTAAAAAATAACGCTTAGATCTATCTAAATCCATCAAGGACCTTCTTTGTCTAAAGTGAGAAGGACATGTAATTGTAGTAGAATAAGATTAGGCAGTAATTGCCTTTAAGGTAGTGGATGGAATTGAAAGCTAAAGTATATGCTGATCTTTGTGTGCTTTTTGTCTAGAAAAGCTTAGAACATATTATACTCTTCCCATTTTAAAAAAGCCAAATAGGCATTTTAATATCTTGGTGGGACAATTAAAAGAAAATCCAAAAAACAAAATTACATTCTCAAGCTCTCACCGTCAAAACTAAAAACAAAACAAGTGAAAGTCTAAACTGGAAAAGAACAACAAAAGAAAACAAATGTTGAGTAGCCTTCATCAACACTCCGCCCACAAGAGAATCCAAGCTCTTACACTTTGCTTATACTTACTCACGCTTAGGAACCATGGAAGCTCTGTCCAAGCCAATATCTTCATATACGCAGGCTGCTCCCAAGAAAAATACGAACCCAAGTCTCCATTTGAAGCCAACCTCAACTCTTTTCTAACCTCTGTTGTGAGCTCATCGTCTCAAGCTACTTACAACGGCTTTGCCACCGGAAACGGAACTTCATCACCTTCCGATGCAGGAGTCTACGGTCTGTACCAGTGCAGGGGTGATCTAAACACGATGGACTGTTCAAGATGCATCCAAAGCACTGTTAACCAGATAGGTCTAGTGTGTCCGTACTCTTACGGGGCTTCTCTGCAACTAGACGGGTGTTTCGTGAGATACGAACATACGGATTTCTTGGGAAAGCTTGACACGGGGCTGAGGTATAAGAAGTGTAGTAAAAGTGAAAGTAAGGACGTTGAGTTCTTCAGGCGAAGAGACGATGTTCTTGCTGATCTGCAAACAGGTTTAGCGTTTAAAGTCAGTAGTTCGGGTATGGTTGAGGGTTATGTGCAGTGTTTGGGAGATTTAAGCCCGAGTGATTGCACTTCATGTCTGAGCGACGCGGTTGGGAAGCTGAAGAACCTGTGTGGATCAGCTGCAGCAGCAGATGTGTTCTTGGGACAGTGCTATGCTCGATACTGGGCATCTGGATACTACAATTCTCCATCAGGTTTAGCTCACAAACTCTTGATTCATTTCATAAAAACGCATTAATCGTTTCATCTTGCTGATGAGATTTGAATGATCATTGGTTACAAACTTTGATGGAATTGGTTTGTCAGCTAAAAAACTATTTTGAACACTGTAGTGTTTTGGACCTACCAAAATTTTTATTTTTGAAAATGAAACATGGTGGACTCAAATTTGACCCAAATGTACTATTGGGTTGATTAAATTTAATAGAACTAATTTAGCTGAATAAAAGAGGTAAAAGCTAGTAATGGGCCAAAAAGAGGAGAAAGATAAACATATACAAGCAATGATTGCAATTTGCAAACCCCAAGTTGGTATAAAGATTCTAGCTTTTTTCTCCATACACTCATTAGGATAGAAAAAAAAAAAGAGAGGAAAAAAAAAGAAAGGGTACCCAATTGCATGCTAGCCCTCTACTATACGTCTATACGTTTGAGAAGAATTTGGAATTTGTGTAATACGTGTTAGTGGCAGCTTTGGTCTTTTGCCTACTCTGAACCCAATTGGCCGGAGGAATAATTCCACTGCTTTTGCTTTATTGTTCGTGTATGCAGATTCCACCCATTCGGATGACGTGGGAAAAACAGTAGCGATCATTGTGGGTATACTTGCTGGTCTTGCGATTCTTATTGTGCTCCTGTCCGTCTGCAGAAAAACAATGGGTAATCTTTCCTTTTCTCTCATTTCTTAAATTAACGGGTTTATAGATCAATAGATTAAAAAATCTTCGTAAAAACTTTAAATTAAGTAATATTTAGTTGAACTTTTAACTTGATTTGTTTTAATAATTTTTATTATTAAAAATTGACTAATTTATTAATTAGTGACTCAATTTTATAAATTAATCAATTTTTAAATATAAATAAATAAATAAATTTTTATTTAAATAATCTCATTTTTTAATTAAAATTTAAATTATTCGATAAATATGACTATCTTTTTTAATTATATTTCAAAATTTTTAATTTTTTAATGTTACCAATTAAATCTTTTAAATTTTAAACTCTTGTTTTATTAGAATTTAGATTAAAGATAGTTGTACGTTAACCGTTAGTTTAGTGTTTACTAAAATTTTTTAATTTTTTAATTGAAATTTTAAAAATCCATATCGTACACTCGTAATAATAGAACTTACGTATTGATTTTCTTGACAAAAATATATTTTACAGTAATAGATTATATATCAAAACATATTATTTGATTAAATTTTAAAATTAAAAATAAAGGAAATGATATTTAATATCTTTAAAATATTTTTATAAGTTTTTTATCTTCTATTTTATTTTGAAACTTCAAGTTTTAAAATTTAATTTAAAATTTTTAAAATTAGGAATAGCAATAGGTAGACCTATAAGCCTTCCCCACTATTTTTTTAAAAATTAAAAATATAAAAAATCTTTTTTAATTGGGTTTGGACTTGAGTTGCCTAAACTTATGCTTACTTGAGGCTAATTCTTTTCTGTAAAACGATGTCGTTTTGTTTAAAATAGTTAAATCTCAAGTCGACTTGAACCTGGGCTTAGCTTATGGACCAACCTATTGAAAACTCTTAAATCTAGGCTCATGATTCACCCATTGCTATCCCTATTTAAAATTTAATATTTTCTTTACGTTTTTGCATCTTCTGCCCTGAATTTCAAATTAAACTTCATCTCGTGTTTAAAATTTTCTTTAAAAAAACAATATATTTAATAGACAAGACTCTCTCTGAGAAGGATGAGAATATACGCAGTTTTCTCTTTGTATTTTATAAAGAGACTATTTGCCGAGTTCGATTATAAGCTCGAGTATAAGCCCGGTACAGCCAATGTTGTGGCGGATGCACTTAGTAGAAAGGCC
>JAOQMM010000004.1:1240818-1256545 GCA_027563515.1 Erythroxylum platyclados
GGTAGCCTTTTTGTGTATATAGTACATAGCTTTGAATTTGTACTCACTGCTTAAATTTGGGGTGCTGTTGGTACAGGTCAGTTAATGAGGTTATCTGCCATGGCATTCCTGATGCTAGGTATGTGAGTTATGCTGTGTTAACTTAGCTACTAGTTATCCTGCAAGTGGACCCTCCAATTTGCATCATGGAACTTGATACGTATTCCTATCTTATTATCCTGTCGGTTCTATATGCATTATGACTTAATTTGTGCCCAGTTTGATTGGATATTTTGCTCTAATCTAAACGTTGTCATATCACATATCCCAAATTATTTCATTTGTCTTGTTTTGCTCAGGACCTTAGAAGATGGTGATATTGTAAATGTTGACGTCACCGTGTACTATAACGGAGTCCACGGTATGCTAGGTTCCTATTATGTTTCTTGTGCATGTCTCAGTTAAGGAGTTCTTTTCTGAGTGTTGGTACTGTTTTATTCAGGCGATCTCAATGAAACATATTTCGTTGGAAATGTTGATGAAGCATCTAAACGGCTGGTCCAATGTACTTACGAGTGCTTGGAGAAAGCTATATCAATTGGTATGTTTCAATGACTAGTATTGTAGCATACTGGGAGAAATTACTGTTTTCTGATCTTAGTCCCATTGTAATATGTTCATTATCTGACTTGTCCTATGAGGATTTACCTTTTGGTATCTTCCATTCGTTCTGCTTCCATCGTTAGTAAAACCTGGAGTTCGATTTCGTGAAGTCGGAGAGGTTATTAATCGTCATGCATCAATGTCTGGCTTATCAGTGGTAATCTACTTAAGGTTCACAATTTTATTCTATATTATAGTTATGTTGCTGAGTGAACGTTTCATAAGTTGGTTTGTTTGGATCAGGTGAGATCATATTGCGGACATGGAATAGGAGAACTTTTCCATTGTGCACCCAATATTCCCCATTATGGAAGTATCCACACAAGTACTTATATTTAAAAAGGTTAAATATACTCAAACTCTTGTGGTTTGATCTTTTTTGAATGGTAATGTTTAGTAATGAGATTTAGCTATTAGACAATTTTATCTGTCATATTTCGTTAATTTTTGATTTATTCATTACACAAAACGATAAAATATTGGAATTCTTAAAATCCAATATGACGTCGTTTGGAGCTTTGGATAAAAAGAAAATGAGTGGAATATGAAGGATGAAGTTGCATGATAGCAAAATAATACTACTGATAAATGTTAGTTTTCAAAGTAACAACAGTTTGCGTAGGTTAGTTCTATTCAATTCTCAGTTGCTCGAGCTATGCAAGTTAATCCATTGTTCAAGAGTACATCAGTTTTTATATGTGGTGTGTAACCTTAACCTTAGTAAGGGAATAAGGCGGTTGGCGTGATGAAGGCTGGACAGACCTTCACTATCGAGCCAATGATTAATTCAGGTGGTGTTCCAAACTGCTTAAAATTGATTGGAAATGATTTTTCCAAAAGCTTTATAATCAAACTCTTTTTTGCGTTTAGGCATTTGGCGTGATCGAATGTGGCCTGATGGATGGACAGCTGTTACCGCAGACGGTAAACGCAGTGCTCAGTTTGAACACACTCTTCTGGTAAACGTTCTCATTCTGTTTTGTATTCTAAGATCACTTCGTATCTTTATATTTGTTTGATGGGAAGTGGACTGGGTCAAAATAATGTGGTTGTGGTATAATTAATCGAAACGATGTATTAGTTTCAAGTATCTTGAATTTATTAATCAAAATGATGTTATTTTAACCAAGCATATCAAAACGTCGTCCTCTTTTTTAGTAAGGGCGTTTAAGTCACACTTCAGGTCGACCCCCGTGGTCTTAGTCCGGTTCTGAAATTTGTTCAACTTGAATTTATTCGTTGACTTGAGTTGAACCAAACTTAAAATGCCATCTCTATACTTATGATGCGGTAAAATTTCATTCTCCTCTTTAACATCTCTTACAGGTTACAGAAACCGGCGTGGAAGTTCTCACGGCGAGGCTTCCTTCATCGCCTAATATGTTCCCTTGGCTGAACGCATAGTTGCCTATTTATTCAGGTACATGTAACCATATATTCCATTTGAAAAGGGCAGCTAAAAGGTTTGGATGGTGGTCTCAATTTTGATCGAAATTGAAATTGTGATTGGAAGTGCAAAAATAAACATTATGTGGGAAATTAATTAATCTGGAATCACTAACAGTTTAATTTCTGGTCACAAAATTAATTATTTTACGTAAATGTTAAGAAGATAAGGGTTTGTATACGATCATGTTTCTTTTGAAATTTTGAATGTTTCCAAGTTTTTGATCAATTATATCTTGTTACGTAATGTGAGTTTGTAGATTTTTTTTTTTTACTAGTTTGGAAAATAAATCATTGGTGTTTAAAAATTCTTATAAATTCAACTTTGGGTTGGCGGACATGGTTGAACTTAATTTGATTATTTGCGTTGTAGATATGAGGTGAAATGATTTAGAAATTGACAAATTAAAATAGAAACTAGAAGTTCTCAAAATTACTTCCCTCTCTACTCAGAGTCAGCCAAATTAGTAGTTATAGGTGAGAATTAGGCAATCAAAGGAATAAAGGATTAAAGGGACTTTTAATACGGAGAAAAAGTTAGTAAAAATAATAAAATTAATTAAAATCTGATTTAGGTGAAAGAAACAGTTATGATAAAACGCATTTAATTTATATCTGACTCACCAAAAGAATCAAAGTTGTATTAGAACTTTGGGCCTTTATAAACCGCGAGTGTCAACTTAAAATTATTCACTTATTTTATTTATAAAACCTATTTTTAATACGTAAATAAGTTATATTTAGGTCCAAAGTTTAAACAATCGGATCAAGTTTAATCGAGTAATTTGAATTCATTCAATTAAGTCTATATTAATAATTATCAATAATTTGTATTTCATTATTTATGAAAAATTTTAGATGTAATCATAGAACAACTATAATTTGTTAAAACATGATAAACTAAACTTTTGATGCATAATGGTAATTAAAGATTTTAGAAAGAGTTAATGATGCAGAGCTCCAGGTTAAAGAACTGGAAACTTTTTAAGCATATACTTTGAATAGAACAAGTACGAGATGAAAATCTCCAATCCTAATGAATCCTTAATCAATTACATGAAAAGAAACACATATAATAAAGTTGATGCAATAAAAGTATTTACCTTGATAAGAATTATATTCCTGATGCAATAGAAGAAGACAAGCAATCTTCCCTTATAGAATTCATTATTCATCTAATTTAACCATGTTTATTATAATGTATTTATACCTTCTGAAAAGAAAGAAATCCTAAATACATAAAAGGTTTATAAACATGAGTTTTTCACCAAAATAATTAAAGTCCAAATTAATATTTTTAAAATACAGCTCATTAAACCTAGAAGATTTAAATAAGACATTTATGTTTCTAATGTAAAATAATTAATTACGCAAGAATGAAAGTCTTCTTGCACATTCCGCTCAACTTGAATAACATATAAAAACCCATGTACACTTGAATAATGGACTAACTTGCACAGCTCGAGCAACTGATAATTTAATAGAACTAACCTAAACGAACTGTTGTTATCTTAAAAAGAATCATTTATCTGTAGTATGATTTCGCCATCATGCAACTTCATTCTTCATATTCCGTTAATTTTCTTTTTATCCACAGCTCCAAAACGACGCCATATTGGATTTTAAGAATTCTAATATTTTGTGGTTTTGAGTAATGATTTTAAGAATTCTAATCCCATTATTAATCATTACCATTAAAAAAAAAAGGGTCAAACCACAAGAGTTTTGAGTGTATTTAACCTTTTTAGATATAAGTAAAGTACTTACGTGGATACTTCCATAATCGGGAATATTGGGTGCACAATGGAAAAGTCCTCCTATTCCATGCCCGCACTATGATCTCACCTGATCCAAACAAACCAAATAATGAACCGTTCACTCAGCAACATAACCATTATATAGAATAAAATTGTGAACCTTAAGTAGATTACCACTGATAAGCCAGACATTGATGCATGACAATTGATAACCTCTCCGACTTCACCAAATCGAACTCCAGGTTTTACTAACCGCGGAAGCAGAATGAATACAAGATACCTTTGGTAAGTCCTCATAGTACAAGTCAGATGATAAACATATTAATGATTGAAAAGTCTGGACTCATAATATATCCAGGTGAAAAGATCAAAAAGTTGCTCAAAAGGCAAATATAACACAATTACAATGGGACTAAGAACAGAAAACAGTCATTTCTCCTAGTATGCTACAAGACTAATTATTGAAACATACCAATTGATATGGCTTTCTCCAATTGGACCGGCCGTCAAGATGCCTCATCAACATTTCCAACGAAATATGTTTCATTGGGATCGCCTGAATAAAACAGTACCAACATTCAGAAAAGAACTCCTTAACTGAAACGCGCACAAGAAACATAATAAGAACCATGGACTCTGTTATAGTACACGGTGACGTCAACATTTACAATATCACCATCTTCTAAGGTCCTGAGCAAAACAAGACAAATGAAATAATTTGGGATATGTGATATGACAACGTTTAGGTTAGAGTAAAATTTCCAATCAAACTGAGCTCAAGTTTTCATAATGCATATAGAACTGACAGGATAATAAGATAGGAATACGTATCAAGTTCCATGATGCAAATTGGATGGTACACTTGCAGGATAACTAGTAGGTAAGTTAACACAGCATAACTCACATACCTAGCATCAGGAATTCCATGGCAGATAACCTCATTAACCGACCTGTACCAACAGCACTCCAAATTTAAGCAGTGAATATACAAATTCAAAGTTATGTAGTATACACACAAAAAGACTACCTACGTGCAGCATGACTTTGGGAAGAAATGATAAGTCAGAGAAGATGGGTATCCTCCTGCGGTCAGGCACAATGCAGCCCATATTTAGCAAAGAACAACTAAAAATATCACAGATATCACTTACATTTAGAAAGTCATGAGATGAGAACAGTTCCCGTTGCAAGACATAAAACTGCTAGATTCAAAGATATTCCACCAATTAAGTACCAATTGGAATAGAGAACATTTCATTTAACAGGAACATTATCATTGTCTAGTACACTTAGAAACTCTCAAAAGTACATTTCATTTAACAGGAGCATTATCATTGTCTAGTATTCTCAGAAACTCTCAAAAGTAAAACGAGAAATGTCCATTAGGCCAAAGCTTTACTCACTTAAGTTATGAAGAAACAATAAGATTTTGAGCTAAAAGTGATGAATATACCAGCTGCAATAGTTGCCTCATGAACAACTTGATCGATTTCATCAGTTGTCACCCCAGGACGAATGACTCGAGCTGCTGCATCTAAAACTTCCCTTGCTATCTGGAAAGAGCAACCATAATGTGAAAAAATAGTTCATAACATAGCAGAAGAAGCAAGAAAACTGCTGTTAAGTTTCAATAGTCACAAGTTACTTTAATAACTAGCCTAAGATTTGAAGACCTGTAGCACAAATGCAGATAAATTTCCTATGATTATCAGAAAAAGTCACCAGCTACTATCTTTATAAATGGATCTTACCAGTAAAACCTCACCCTTATCGACATGGATGACAAACAGAACAATGAGTGAACTACCTTAAAAAGTTGCAATGATGGAGAAGAAAGCTTACTCGACAAGTTTCTCGCATTCTCTTGATTTGATCTTGAGTTTTCATTTGGAATAAAAATATATAACTTCAGCAAAGGAATTTCATAAGAAATTAAAGAAAAACTGTGAAAAAGGTAACATTGTTACACATCAACTCAGATGTAAAATATTGCTAGATGAACATTTACCTCCACAACATGCTGCAAGTCACTATTTGGTTCAATTTTTGGTATTCCCTGCAATCCATGTTTAAGCAAGGAAACAGGTATATGAGTCCCAAAAGGATGGAGAAAAGGAAAAACACAAGAAAGTTTCTTGTCTTGGCATTATAGACAGACAGAATGGAGTATAAAATATAAGTACTCACACTTCCCATGGTTGTCAAACACATCATTCTATCAAAAAATCAAATTACTTTCGTCTCAGATACCGCTAGTATAACAGCATGAATTTAAAATTTTGTCAAGCATTATATCAAACTTATTAAAGAAACTCACATCAACAGCCCAGTCAGGTTTATCAATGTGGTAGATATGGGATATGGCCTCAGTGTCCCTGCTCGAAAATTCTTAATCCGATCTAAGTTTCTAGTAAAATTTCGGGTTATTGTTGATTCATGCAGGTTCTGGCCTAGTTCTCTCCAAGTTTGAAACCAAAATTTTTTATTAGATTTGATACGAGTCGAACTTTGTTCGATGACTTTGAAGCCGACCATCTACCCTCAACTAAACAAAGCATATTCAGGTAAATAAAGGCATAGCCGTCCGTTTAATGGTAGCAAGCAATTATTTGGTGCTTGCCTAGCAACTAGATTCACAGGTTTATGGTCTGTTTCATCTACAAATGAGAAAAGCTGAACGTGGGTATAATGACTGTCATTTTTTTAAGAATTTTATAGATTTCAAAGAAAGAAGCATATAGCATGTGTTCTTGAGCTTGCTTCTGCTGTTTCACCAGCTTGAAGATAGTTCAACAATGCTGATATGGATGCCTTCCTCAAAGAATCCTGTAACCCATCAATTGAAATGTAACTAGCTCAGGCATCACCATTCTGCTATAAGAACTAAACTGCAGTTCAAAGCGCGAGTGTGTGCCTGAAAGTAGCAGAACAGACCCTTCTTTAAAGAACAGTATCCTGCATATTGATGATGTTTCAGTCATTTATCCAGTTAGATTCGTGACAACGGGAAGCATTTATAAGGATAACAACTTCAAGTAACATTACCTCAAGTTCACAAGAGCTGTAAAGCTTCAAAAACACATCTTTCCACTTCCCAGCCAAAACTCCACATGGCAAGAACACCTAGAGCTAGTGACGAAGGGATCACTCAGCTGGTCCAAACAGTTTGATAATGTATCACCAGTGTGTCCATTAGCAGCAAGATATGATCGAACAAAGTGCTTTGGCGCTTTAACAGTAGCGTTCTGTATATTTTGCAATAAGAGTTGATCCAAGACAGGGAAAACATAATCCCGCACTAACAACAAGATCAACATTAAAAGAACCATTTGAGCAAGCTAATCTAAATAAGAAGTTCCCAGTATGAAAAGCCTAGTAGGTCTGCAATAAGATGGATCCTAATGACGCAGACTGATGTTCAGCTACCTTACCTTCAAATTCAGAGAGTAAAATCACAATATTCTGCAAACAAGATCATAAAAAAATTTCAAATCTCAAAGAATATCTGCAGTAAACGGTTATTTGTCAAACATTCTAAAATGCAGCACATATTCGCAAAACAATGATCAATTTCAAAACTAATTTCATACTCAGTAATGAAGTAATCTTATACAACTTTGTCGTGTAAGCTTTAAATCGAGTCGATCTGTTATGCTTTAATTGTCTCCATCGTTTCAGTTTTAAACCGCCAAACAATAACACTAGAGTCGATTTTTCAAAGCACCGATCAGGTGTATCTGAGTAAGAAAACGAAGTTTATAGAAGAGAGGCACAATTTATCCGATCTTGTGGACGCATCAAAACGCGGTCATTGAATCAATGTCTTCGAAATGTGAGTTCACGAGCTTCCACTCTTGCAGGAAGTTGCATAGTAAGACCCTCTCCTTGGACTCGAGCTTGTCTTCGTCGTTCATAACTGCTGCTTACTCTGCCGTCATCTCCTCTCCTTTCCGGGCCATTTCGATGGCAAACCGCCACAGTAAATAGAAACAAATTTTCAAATCAACGATCAGGTTTGCTAAGAGTAGGAAAAAGAAGCTCATAGAAGAGAAAGTACAAATGATCGAATCTTGTTGACGGAGGAAGCACCAGCGACGCGTTCATTTGAAACGATATCTTGGAAAAGTGAGTTCACAAGCTTCCACTACCGTCTACTTCGACCCTAGATCGATGGCGTCGTCCACAACCATCAGATCCTCCACCGTCCCCATGCTCTCAGTTCCTCTTTTCTTCATTTTTCTCTACGTTCACTTCTGCTAGTGTTGAATGAGTAGAGAAAATTGCGGTATTTGATTTCTCGGGCGATTTATAATCTCTATTCAAATATGGAATGTTCTCTAATTTAAAATTTTCTTTTTGAAAGAGGAACGAAAATTTATGCCAACATTATTTAGGCTTGGATTAGATTCAAGCCTGCGACAACTTGACCTCAATTAAAAACATATCGTTTTGATTAAATTTATTTAAAGTGACTTTATTTTAAATTATAAAAATTTAAAATTAAGATGATATCATTTTAAAATTTTTTCATTTAAAATAATATTATTTTAAACAATTTTCTTGAGCTTGGACCCATTGTTATTTGTCATGTCTAATTCTAGAGGGCCGCGGCAACCCTTATTTGGCGGTACGAACCCAACTACCGAACGGACTAGACAGATGTATTATGAGCGCAGACAAACTGTATCCTTCTGGTCTTTAAAATTCAACTATGTGCTTATTCGTGTATCGGAATCTTTGGTCTTCTTTTATGGCAAACAAAATGATCTTTCCATTCCACCAAAATCTAAAGGTGCTGCGTCCAATAACACAATGTCTGTTCTTAGTGCTTATCGACTTAACGTGAAGAGGTAAAAGATAAGGTCCATCATTACATTACAAGATGGAATTCTTCAGGCGGAGATTATAAGAACCGTTAGGATCATATTCTCTGCTCTAATGGCTAATATGAAGCCTTTTCTAATGCTGTGTACGGTTCCATAGTATCCGAACGTATAGTTAAAAGTCGACTTTCATTTTCTTTGTAATATCTTACTGGATCTCTTATCGAATTTGATATTAATACTGTAAAATTTAACATACATGAACAGCTTTCGACCATAGAAAGAATTTTTGAATGTGGGAGGAAGTTTTACACTTCTCAGAAGTTAACAAAGCTAAAACCCTTTCATGGCTTCTGGTTGGACGCTCTAGATCCATATCTCGCAGCATATCGATGAAACAAGGCCAAAGCATTACTAGTGGTCTGAGCCACGTTCAAAACCTTGCCTTTGATTGTGGCTTTAAGCTTACTCATGTTCCTTCCCGGAAACGCATCGACGCACGTGATAGCGTCCGTCATAGCAGCACTGACCCAAGCCTCGACGTTGCTTACGTGCCAAAAAGCGTCGTCTTTAACCGGTGATTCTTGGCCTCCCAATCGACGAAGCTCTGTGATGGATTGGCTAAGTTGCTCCACGCCGTCGTTTATCTGGTCTAAGCAATCTTTGATCAGTTGGTAATCTTTAGCTTTCACCGCCTTGAGTTCGCCGGCTACTTTCAACATGTACGATCTCGTGAACTGTGCCCTGTATAAGCTCACCGATAGGGAAACTTGTGCGAGCTGTTGTGGGGTTTGTATGGTTGAGTTTGGGAACATGGAGAGGTACTGGAAGCACAAGGTGGGGTAGTGGGTGGTCTTGCATGTGGCTTCTATATAGGGTCGTGTTCGAGGTCGACGACTGAGAAAGGTTGGCTCCGCCTTGCCGGAGAGGGAAAAGACGGCGAATATGAGAACTAGTAAAGAAAGCTTAAGAAACGACATTGTTTTTGAAGTTATTCTGTACTTAGTGGGGTTTAGAGTTGATTGTCAATATATAGAGACAGGACAGGAGGGTCACATGATATGGCTACACAACGTTGGACTTACGTGCACTTTACTTGGATTAGATTATGGACTATCCTATTTGGTAATAAGGAAAGCCATGAATGATTAAACTATGCAGATGCTCATTAAGTCGGTCCAAGTATTTTAGGCTGTCCTTGGGAAGGGTGTTAATGGAATGGAATAGAAATGAATAATTTACGATAGAATAGAATAGAAATAAATGGAATATAAGAAAATTATTGTTTAAAAAAGATAGAAGAGTTCATAATATAATATAGTAAAATATTGTTAGAAATAAAAGTTTATAATGTAATATAATAAAAGTTATTCATCATTTTTTATTTCATTCTAAATCTTTTAAATTAGAGGCTTTTTATTTTTATTGTTTAGGATAGAATGAGATGTAATATGAAACTCTTTTCTTCCATCTAATTTCATTCTATTCTATTATAAACCTTTAATATTACATTCCATTAATAAATCTTATTCCATTAATAAATCTTAAACCAAACGTAGCCTTAGAAATGAAACTTACTTCACATGCATCTTTGATCAAACGTGCTATAGCCTATAAAGCCAAACCTAAAGATGAAGATTTGGTTGCATTTTTGATACGATACTTCAAATCGGTTGATTACGTCAAAAGTTGAACGTGAATTTTATTTAGAGATATGATTGAAAAAAAGTTAAAAATTATTATTTTAGTGATTCTCGTAATTATGATGTTAGAGTTGAAGCTTTGGAACTCAACTCGGAGGAAAGAGTTTATTTTGTAATTCCTGACATAAGGTTTAGAAAATTCTGGATCTTTATGAGTTTTTTTTAATAATAATTTTAGTAATTTTTAATTTTTAAAATTATTTATTTATTTTATATAATTTTTAATTTTGAACAGAATTTTATTTTCAGACATTTTTAAAAAATATTAACGAAATACACTTCGTCACACGTTATTAACATAACAAGTCAACACCATTAATTTTTTATAAAAATTTAAGAAAATGATTTTTTATAAAATTTTGAAAACTATAAAAAAAATTTAAAAATTTTAAAGATTAAATTTTTTTCTTCAAAGTTTAGATTATGCTAGATAACCCTGTATCTTTTACCTTTATTATGTTCAATATTGTCACCCTTATTACATTCAATATTGTCCAAAATATTGTCTAAACTATTCGAGAAGGCTTAGGCTTCACTCGGGGAGGTTTTCCTTTCCCCAATATACACGGTCTTCTGTCCGTGGATTGTAGGATGTGTTTGTCTGTTCATAGCCAACACAATCCATCTGATAAGGTTAATGGACTCTTATTCTAATCAATTTAAAAATAAAATAGTCATGCAAGTGCTGATAACGTATACAATGATCTTTGAGCAAAATCCAAATGAACCCCTTTCCCTGGTGAACTTAAGCCATATTCCCGACTAATTTCATGTTTAAAATAATCTCCATAGTTTGTGCTATTCTAGTTTCAAACAAGTAGAAGCTTGAGTAACATTATGATCTATGATGAATATGCATTTCACGAGTTCTCAACAGGGCAAAGAGCATATAGAAAAGATAAAAGAGGAAGACATTTGCTTAAACATAAACTTACAATGTTTCCACCATGTTATAGGGAAAGGCAACTGTATTGAACACACAAGATACACAACAGAATGAAAGCTTCTGGCATCACTCAGCCACCCGAACACCGGATAGATAAACTCGGCTCTGAATTACCGTGCCCCCTATCCAAAATCCAGGCATTACCATTAGCCCAACTTTAGGTTTCTGATCACTTGAATCCAAGATCAAATTTTTAACGATACTTTCCATGTAAACCTCTGAGAATTCGTTACCATTCTTCACCTGAAAGATCTTGGCATTAGGATCAAATGAATAAGCCAGACCGTGTAGAAGCCATATTGACTTGGCCAGTTTTAAGAAAGCCTGATAAAAGGGAGTCCTTGGGTGCCCGCCACTGGTTATGAAGTTTCGCTGATCAAGATTTCCGAAGAAAGACACTTCCATCTTTGGGTGGACAACCACCAGATACTTACTACTGCAAAATTTCCCAAAAGCAGAATCGGGGTGCTGGCCTAGCGTATCAAGAGGATCCATCTCTCTAAGAGCAAGAAATTGATGGAAGAAACCCTCCCTGGAGATGGTCATATTGTCTGATTTAATACCAAAGCTGTCTTGCTGAAACCCACTGAACATCCGTTGACATATATGAGACTCAAACGCATACTTCTTGTGAGCTCTCTTCGTGTAAATAACATTGGGTTCAATTGAACTAGCTGCAGCATCAAGGTCCCATCCAGCTGCTTTCATCATATTGATCAGTGGTTTAGAAAAATCATGAATGGCTTTGAAAGCCGCTTCTACAGCAGAAATGAATAGTTCAGGTGTTAAATCTAGAGGAATAAACCCTTTTTCATCCCCAGAACCTTCTGAATCTTTGGTTGACAAGCCCCTGAGCTTAAGATTCTTCTCCAGTTTGGTTCTCTTCTGCATTGCATCCTCGATCTGTTGCTGTAACTGGAGAATCTCAGAATCTTTATTCTGAATTTCAGACTGAAATTTCTTAACCATCACCTCATAAGTTTTCAGCAAGCTTTGTTGCTCTTGGATCTCAGCAGCTAAACGTGAGTCCTGCGGAGAAGCACATGTGGTTTTCGGATAGTTCTCTCTGTAAAAGTGTTTGAGCTCAGATAAGTTCTTCAACTCAGATATCACTAGCTTATCAGCAGCTTGGATTTTTTCAGGATCATAGGGACTATGAGCAGATTGAAGTTGGATATAAGCTGATTTGAGGGAAGAAATGTTAGTAAATAACTTGGCTATCAAGGCTTCAACAGCTTCTGGGTTTTGATTCGTCGAATCTTCCATGGGTTGTGGGTGGACCTTTTGACTGTTGTTCTCACGGAGTTGATTATCTTTGATCCCAGTGGGTAGCATAGCTACTACCAGTGAACAGGGTAGGCAGACGGGAATCCTTGAGCCAAAAATCCTTTACGGCAAAACCTGCAAGCTCCCACATAAGTGTTAAAAGCTTCCAGTAGCTGTTAACAAGGTGATCATGCACTACACTAAATAAAGCCTGTTGATTCTTTTGCTAAAATGGCTTCTTGAATAATAAGATCTAGAAGGCTAACAAATATAGCATACCGCAAACTAAATCCACCCGCCAACTTTCTTTTGTTTAACAAACAAGTGATGATTAGCAAGATTCCATGCTTCATACTCATTCGTATATCATAAAGGAAAAGGAACCTCTGTTAGGACAATCCGTTCCTTGAACATTACAGTAAAACCCCGGAGCTATCAGTGTGCAGAACAATGATCCTAGATCTGGCACAGTATGTAAAGGATTAAAGGCGCATGCCAAAACCTCAACATCCAATTAATCATGTCGAACAGTAAGATGAAATCTTTGTCAATAGTTGCTTACCTATAAAGATCACGAAATGCCCTCAAAACATGTCCAGCAAACATAATAAAACTTCAACCTGAAATAAGAAGACACTTCAGAAAATCAGTGTCTCACAGTTCCAAACTGTGATCTGTGAAACTTCTCATATAGTACACAAACCCAGGAAGATTAGAATGCCAAACACTAGCCAGCACATGGATACGAAACATTTCGGGATTCAATCATCTTCTCCCACAGACAATAACACTCAAAAGGTATAAATATAATCTATTGCGTTGATTTCATAGAAATCAGCAACACAAACTTCGTTACTCGGACAACTAGATTGAATCTAAAATATAGTAAGCAAATCAATAACTTGTAATACACAGAAACTGGAGTTTAATGAACAACAAACTAGCAACTGATGGTGACTCCTTCATCACAAGACCTAATAAAGCAGGTTTCCAGACTAATCAATAGACTGTTTAAGCTACGAAATTCGAAACAAACATGGACTCAAAGGCACAGCCAAAAGAGATTTACCTAGTCGAAGAAGTAGGAAAATCGATGAAGATTGAAAAGATTTGAAGAAAGCCAACTAACACCGGAGGTCGGTAAAGTTGTAGCTTACTCCCGACAAAAGTAAACCCTAACTTTGGGAACAGTTATGTTTTGGTTCATGTCCCATTCTTTCCAATTTGTATTTACCATTTAGGGTCCTAACTAACTAACTAACGTGACATTGTAACTAATAAGTAAACTAAATTACCGACAAGAACTCAAAACTTTGACCGTAGTCATGAATGAGAGTAGAAAGACACAGACAAAGTCAAAAGCTATGATTACGGGAATAGTGCTTAGTAGCTGAAAATAATGATCGATAATTAGGTTTAATTATTTCGATGGTCGACAATTAAAAATTCACGAATATTTTTTTATATAAATAAATTAATAAAAAATGAATCGAGAGATTAAAAACAAATTTACTTAATTAATTATTATATTTTACAGACTAAATTTTTTTGTTTATAACTCAAATTTATAATTTTTAATACTAAAAGTTATTTAAAGAATTTCTCTTAATTGGATGAATTTTTTAAATCTTGTAAAATGAATATTAGTGATATAAAATTAAATAATTATAATTATTTATTTTAAATAAAGCTTATTATAATAATTTATATTTTCATTTTCATTTTAAATTATTTTATTTGTATATAAATTATTTTTAAATTTTTATTAATTAGTATACACATATATTTTAAGAAATAGTTTTGTTGTCAACTTTTACATAAATAAACAGATTTGTTGCTAAGTTTTGATAATTATTAGTTATTAATATTATATATAATAAAAATAATATTATAATAAAGTTAAAATTTACTTTCAAGAAAATCGTCGTTAATAATTACCAAGAAAAATTGGCTATCTAATTGGGTCTCTATGTATAAAACCTGTACGATATTGAAAAGGATGGCAGGTGCTGTTGAAGCCCAAAAATGGAGATGTGCCTATCTGGACTGTGGATGCCTAGAAGCCGAGTCTAAGCACTTTTAACCCTCCTGGAGACCTAAGTACCAAACTAAACATCTAGAGATTAGTTCGAACCAGCAAAGCGAGTAACGTCGAACCAGAACTGGAACTTGGTTTCGTAAAGTAAGTGTGCTTTTCCTTTACTTTTTCCCTTCAAAATTGCCTTCTTGATTACTGTTTCTTCCATGGAGGAAACTTGTTTCCTGATTGAGATGCTTGCATTGCATTGAGTTCCAATTTGAGTTGATAGAATCTGAGCTGGGATTCTTTTCCTGAGAATGCGTACACTGTTGTTGAATCTGTACCAAACTATTGTTATATTCTCATTCAGTCCACTTTAAAGGGCTTTGTTTTGTTAGTCTTTCATTTGGGCAATAACCAAATTGGAGAATTGGAATTGAAAGAATCAAGTTTTGTTGTTCTTGGGTTTGTGGGTTTTGGCCAGGGATATTTGGGAACCTTTATTTTCTCTCAAATTGTTAGAGATTCAGTTGTCTGATTTTGGCTTCGGCTTGATTTGAAACTATGTGATATAATGCTATTAATTGTTCAGGTTTCTCTGTTTACATAGAAATGGCGACAACAATGACAATGTTCAACTATCCAAGAGTTTCAAAGCTTCCTTCCAAAGAGTGCCTTGGTACTGGAGCTGCTGTTTTAAACGTTGCAGTTTGCTTTCAACAGAATGTTTGTGCATTTGGAAGGACACTCTCTTACCAGTGTTCTTATGTCCAGGTTACTGAACCTTTCTTGGTAAACTACTTTGGGTAAGCCTTGCAAAGCCTATTAATTTAGATGCTTATGAGGTTATGAATATGTGAATGATTGAACACAAGTACACATCTTGAAATTATTACATACAAGTTTTGCTTCTTGTTGCTGCTAAACTTACAAATAGTTAATCACCTCTGTGATGTGAAAAATCTTCTAAGTGAAGAGGGTAATCATATAATAGAGCTTAAATATATTTCTATTCCATGGAAATTAGATAAAGTAATCAACAAAAGTAAGTTACTTCTTTTGTCTAGAACTTATTCAGGGTTTCTATCTGAATCCTACAGGAGGATAGCATGGCGGATTAGAAG
>JAOQMM010000004.1:1256645-1273194 GCA_027563515.1 Erythroxylum platyclados
AAGTTACTTCTTTTGTCTAGAACTTATTCAGGGTTTCTATCTGAATCCTACAGGAGGATAGCATGGCGGATTAGAAGCAGTGTCGATGACAGTGGACTGGATCCTTCTACGTCGGGTAGTACTCGAGGAACAAGATTGGTTAGGGCCCTTCAATCTCTGCGAACCAGGTTAGGTGCAAAATTTCAGGAAATAAGGGAAAACCTTCCAGTCAAATTGCTCTTTTTCTTGGTCGGATTTTATTGTGCAACTGCATTCGCCACTGTTATTGGTCAGACAGGCGACTGGGATATCCTATCTGCTGCTTTGGCTGTGCTAGTTGTGGAGGGGATTGGAGCACTCATGTATAGAGCTTCTTTACCATTGTTTGACAAAGTTAGGGGCCTTGTTACCATGTTTAATTATTGGAAGGCTGGTCTTACCCTTGGTTTGTTCCTAGATTCATTTAAATATGAAATTGAAAGCATCACAAGATTTGCTGATCTGTTCCACTTTGATATTCTCATGCTTTTCCGAGACTTGGTGTTTTGGATTATTCTTCGTTAATGCATTTTGAATGCAAGGATCAAGATTGCATGAGTTGAAAGCTCAGCAAGGATAGAAAGAGGCTATAGTGCTGTTGGTCTCGCTCAACAGGATCCCAACTCTGTTCTCCATCAAGAGTAATATATGACGGCTCCAGATTTCACATTGTATTTGGTAACTTTGGATATCAGCACAGAGAAGAGACAATCTAAATTTAATACTGAGATAGAATTGGGTTCAGGAACGACTGTATATTTAGCATTCATCTCCCTTTTATATGCTTCTACGTTTGCTTGGGCAATGGTACTTTGAACATGAGCTGTTAGAGTTGTGGTCTTCCAAGACTGTCCTTGCTTCTGTGTATAGTCTTCATTGAAAATCTTCATGTGCTGCCTGAACTTGTATATCTTGTTAGCTCAATCTCCTTCGGCAAGTTTACGATGAGTTTAGCTGGTTTTTGGAGCACCAACCTACGGTTGCTAAATTTTTCTGTGGCCGCAGAGGATTCCTTTTGTCCCGAGCATGTTGTTTGCTACAATTCATGTGTTGTGTTACGATGTACTTTAGAGATTAGAAGTTGACAGATGCCTTGTACATTCTAAAGATGATGTAAATCTTAGAGGAAATGAGCAAAACTAGTTGTTAAATGATATTCAACATTATTTGTTTATCTAGGAAAGAGAATCATCATTTTGAATTACCTTTTTCTTTAAATTATTAACTTAATTATGAAGTATATTAAATATATTTTAAATAAAATTTAATTATATTATATTAATAAAACTCAAAAATTGAAGTTCTATTCAAATTATATTAATTACTCCTGTAAATATTAGTTATTTACAAAATAAATAAAAATGTAACTCGATTATGTTAACAAAGTTAAAATCTAGAAAACTAAATGAAATTATTAAATTATAATTAGAATATAATTAACTATATACCTTAATAAATAAATAATCTATTTAAAATTAATTAATAATTATTTCGGGTCTTTTACTTTTTTTAAAAACTTCTAAAATTTCAAATTTTGAACCCTTTTATAAATTTTAGTAATAATATGATATTTTTTGTTTATCCAGTTATTTTGAATTACCTTGTACTTTTAAATTATTATTGACTTAATTATGAAGAACTGGTTTATTCAAAATACACACATATTATATATTTTTACTGGTTTATTCAAAATACACATATTATTATATATTTTTAAATTTTATTATTTTAATAATTATTAGAAATTATCATCATTAAATTTCGATAAATACGGTTAGTTTTATTTAGAAAACCAGCAAGAGGTCAATTAAAACTTTGCTGGATTTACTGGTTTTCATCGAGCATACACATAACACTTGGACTTAGAGCAATACTTCGATCAATACCCCAGCAAAAACTTCCTGTTAATCAACTACCATTGCAAGTTAGGGTTTATCCACAGCTTTGAGTAAGCTCCGTTTCTCGCTTCTCCAACGAGATGCTTTTGTACTGCTTCGCGTATAAAACGTAAAGTCCAAGGCAGAGAGCCACCAAACCAGCCGAGAGAAAGAAATATCTATCTAAGTGACCGTCGTTCAGATTTTGTGGAACCCAACCCGGCTTTCCATTCTTGGACGTGAGCTCCATAACCACTGACAAGAAGAAGCTACTGATATAGCTACCAATTGCCGTTGAAGACATGGACAAGGCCATTCCCATGCTTTTTAATCCATCAGGAGTCTGAGATGAGAAAAACTCCATCTGGGCAACAACAACTAATGCCTCAGACACTCCCAAGAGAATGTATTGTGGGGTTTGCCATAAAATGCTTAAAGAACTCAACTCCTTGCCATTGCCACTAGCATGCTTCAACCTTTTTTGCTCGACGATACCTGCAACAATCAAGGAGACTATTCCAAGTCCAAGTCCTAATCCTATTCTTTTTAGGTCGCTTGGAGGCTGAGGAGTCCTTTTTGTTACTTTGACGATGAAAGGGAAGATGACCTTTTCGTATAGTAGAATAAAAGTGGCTGTGGCTACCATATCAAACGCAGTCATGCTCGCGGGAGGGAAGTGAAAATTGGAGATTGTGGTGTCCATGGCAGCTCCTTGTTCGACGAAGAGAGATAATGTCTGTATGTAAATGAAAGAGGAAGAGAAGGTGCAAACCCATATTGGGAGCAACCTTATCAGGCATTTCACTTCTTCAACTTGAGTTACTGTACAAAGACACCACGGGTTTGGAGGTTGACCACCTGCTGATTCCAAGCTTATCTCTGTTGGGTTGACTATGGCAGCTCTATCAAGAAACCTAATTCACCAGGATACAAAGGTGCTGTTTCTTGCAATCAGAAAAACTCAAATACATTTCTAAGATTGCTTACTGATATATTTTAAGTTAAATTATAATACCAAATGCATAATCTTCATTTCGTAAATACTAAATATCAAGATCTATAAAAAGAAAATAAATGTGTATTTTGAATGGTGATATATCTTAATTATTATTTTTTCAAGCTTAATATTTTAAATTTTGACATGATATTTAGTGTAAATGTTAAGAAGAATTAAGAATGTCAATTTTGACCCGATTCGCTTGACCTGACTCAATTTTACCCTAAGTTGATCAGGCCAAGGGTCAAAATTATTCGGCCCGACTCTTGGCCTTACCAAAATGTCAAAAATGAGGTCTTTTTTATTTTTTTTTAAAAAGACCGGTCTGGCTACAGGCTTACCGTTCGTGGGTCGGGCTGAGCCGGGCCACCCACCCCGCGGGCCCGACCCGACCCATTGATGTCCCTAAGAAGAATCTACTATACTTTTAATAAAATTTGAAATAATATTAGAATAACAATTTTTAAAAATTTAAAATATAAAAATTTATAAGAATTAGAAGATTAGTTTAAATGTCACTAAATTTTGTAGGATGTGCTAAAAGAAATTATGATGAATATAATAGTAAAACTTATTTAATTATTATTAAATTTTTTATTATCAATATTAAAATAAAATACCTAAAAATAAATAATATCAATTTAGTGATTTTTGTAGTTACTATAGTCATTATAAACTAAAATACTCATCCTTATTAATCTTATTAGTATTCTAAATAGATTCTTTCTTAAACCAACTCAATCAAATTTAGAATAATTTAATATGTATTAATTATGATAACTATGCAATTAGCTTCATACTATATATATTATAGGTAGTATTATAAAATAAAATTTGTAATATATTTAACAAATCATTAAAATTCTATTATATTCGAAATAATATGCCTATATGCGACTTACTTGAAATTGTTGGTATGGAGTATCTTCCTCATTCTACTTCTGTCACCATCTCCTCCATGAACTTCATAAAGCCCCTCTCCATTTGGCGGTACTTCAAGACTCATCTTCCTAAAAGAAGCAACAAGCACCTGAGAGAACCTTGAGATTGGGTTGCCAGATGGCTTGAAGTGCCTATATCTACGAGTTCCGCTCAGTAGTGAAACATAAGAAAGAGCAGAGCAAGTAGCACATATCCAGAACACCAATAACCAGTAACCAGCATCTTCTATGTAAACCAGAATCGTCTCTGCAACCAAACATCCACCGTTCAACGCCACATAAAAGTAGCTGAAAAATGAGGTCTTGGATTGTTTCTCCTTAGGATCTTCCTCGTCGAACTGGTCTGCTCCAAATGTTGCAAGAGAAGGGTCTTGGCCTCCGTATCCTAGAGCAATTAGGTAGATTGCTACATAGAACATCGCCAGTTGGAGAGGCGAGTCTTGCTCACAGACTGCTCCTATTTGGCCACAACCTCCAGTTTGAAGAAGAAATGCATGAGTGATCAATGACAGTGCAACCATTCCCTGTAAAATATAAGACAAGAGTCATGAATCACATAAACATTGAATAAGCTAAATAGGATTTTTGGAACACCCGTTTTTAAAAAAGTCTTTTTAATTTTTGAGATTGTAACTAAAAAAAATAAAAGAAATATGACTCTCTTATCATTTAATAAAGTTTAAAAATATATAATCTTCAAAAATTTTGAATAAATTTATTCTAATTTTTAAATTTTTTTAAACTTTAATTAAAAATAATGAAAAAATATGAATATTGCACGTAAAATTATCAAATATTTATATCTCGTTTATTATTATTGTTAATTGAAATTTAAAAGAACAATAATTTAAAAAACTAAAAATTAAAAATTAAAAAAATTTAATACTATAAAAGAAATTCATGTCTTGTACTGTTAAAAAAAAGACTTCTTACGATGATCATTATCAGCTGGAATACGACACAGGTTAGGTATCTTCCCAGGTATGAGTCGCTGATAAAGGCACCAACTAAACAGAACAGATAGCTGGTTCCCAACCACCTGTTGAAAGTGTTTGATGCTTCTTCATTGCTCTGTCTCAGCACCAACTTGGCAAAAAGAACCATATTCACTTCCACTCCCGCAAAAGCTAGTGTGAGAAGCGCTTGATTCACTGTTTTATGTTAATAATCGGAAACTGAAACATCAACCAGTATCTTACAGAAGCATATACAAATATTGCGAGGTTACAGAAAAAAGAGAAAGTATAAGTACCTAACAAAGTCACTCCACATCTCCAACCACCTGTCTCCTTCTTGGAAGCTGGTCTGCCGTGACGATCAACGGACCCATCTCTTGTGCATGCAAGTGCAGGTCTCTCTGTCTGCTCCATAGAGTTCTCAAGCTCCAAGGCCTACTTTCACGCCAGCACATGTAGAGTTTAATATGTTTAAGAGGCAAATATAATAGGAATATACATAAATATATATTTCGTAAATTGTTAAGTGAGATTAAGTATAAATGGTGGTATTTAGTGATAATTATTAATAAATAAAAATTATTTTTTAAAGAATAGTATTTTTTTTGAAAAATCTAATCCTAGTAATTATTAATATCCACCAATTGTGATATAAGAAGATTTTTTTATTATTTTATATGTACAACAATAAACAGAAAATTCATAAATATTATAAATAATAAAAATTTATTTTCCCAAAATTTTATTTAATAATAAGTGATCACTAATAATCATTAAATAATAATTATATAATTAACCATATTATATTAAATTAATTTTTCATTTAAGTCAACACAAAGAAAAGTTTAATCTTATTTATAAGTATAAGTAGGGATGACAATGGCTTCCCTACAGGCCAGTCTCGTAATTTTTTAAAATAATTTTTTAAAAATTAAAAGTTTAAAACAATGTCTTTTTTAATTAAACTTGAATCTAGATTGTTCAGCCTTAGATTTATCTGAAGTCATACTCTTCTAAATAAAACGATGTTGTTTTGTTTAGAAAAGTTGAGTATCGGATTAGTCCGAGCCTAATTTAGCTCATAGCCAGCACATTATCATCCTTAAGTATAAGTTTAAAATTTGAAAAGATTAATTTCAAAATACGAATATAATTCTTTTATTTAAAATGCATATCTTTATATACTTCTCTTTTTGTTTTTCGAAACGGCATTTTCTCAAACTACTAAACAATGTAACAACTAACAAGTCAAACTTAATTAAGGCATTAATGGCCACCCATTAAATTTCTTGCTGGCAAAGCATCAGACCCGAACCCCAGTGCTAATTATTTTTATTTTAAATTTAAATAAATCATTTGTTTTCTTTAGGCTCTTTAAATCTAAACTTGTCTTCATTTATTAGTCATCACTTAAAGCCGTGGAAAATAAGAGTAGAGGACTGTAAAATATGACGTAAGCCTACACTTTCAGTTCTCTAATGTTTATCTCTTTTCATAAATAAGACAGGCTATAGTAATTCCTAAGGTGACAAAGCCATGCTACTTTTTGGAAAAAAGCATTTATTTCAAGAGAGTTTGTAGAGTTTCTTTTTTCTACTTTTAGACTAAAATTTCAAGTAAACGTTAAAAAATTGAAATTTCATGATTTTAGGATTTTTGAATTGTATATAAATTTGACATAAGTCTCACTCGAGTAAGAGTATTACACGTCATTTAACTAATAGTTGTTAACAAAAAGACCTTAAAAACAGTCTTGAGTAGTTAATGTATAATTTAATTATATAAGTATATTAAAAAAGTCGATAAAAACAAATTAAATATATAAAAGAGAGAAATGAGAGATTTTTTTCAATTCGCCCTCTTAAATAAAATATTATTTTGAGAAACTGTGAGAAAATTTAAAACTAAACTCAATAGAGACGCAAGGGGAGCTTTCCATCTATTTAATTTGCTTCCTACAGCCAATTTTAAAGACAATTTCAAGAGACTAGAAGAGGACCTAGAAAATTACATTTAGAAAATATCAATATTCTATTGTATAAATTATAGAATAAAGAAGTCGCAAATAAAAGAAATTAAGAGAATTGAACAATAAAACAAGATACAGCAATAAAAAGGACCAAAAACTAGAAGAAGCTTCCATATGCTCACCGTGAACTCGTTACTGCGCAAAGGAACGCCGTTAGAATCTTGCCATTCCATTCCAGTCTAGAGTTGGTTTTCAGAGTAAAGGACTGTGACGAGGGACGGAGGGAGTCGGCGAAAGGCTTTTTATAGAGTTAGTGACATGATGATAAGTGTACACAAATTCACAAAAAACTTAACAAAAGAGCCCTTCAAGTTCTACAAAAATTGCAATAAAGGACAATTTTTTCTTTTGTTTTTGTCTCTAATTTCTATGCTTTATTGTACACGTTATCAAGTTTGGCATAGCCTATGTGCCAAAAGAGGAGCATTTTAAAAAAATTATAGCGAAGTAAAAATAAATTGTGATGTCATGTTTCTTAAAATATTAATTCAAAACTTAAGATTTTTGTACTTAATAAGATTAATTTAGAATTTATATTACCATGATGAAAAATAAATTTGTGAAATATCTTGATGAAATTACAACAACATTAATAACACTCAGTACAAATCCCACTTAAGCCGAAAGTCTTGAGAGGTTTAATAATATGTAGCTTTATTCGTAACTAATAAAGAGACTATTTCCAAATGACTCATCTGAAGCAGGAAGGAAGGATGAAAACAAACCAAATAAGTATATAATAAAGAATAAATAAATAGTAGTAATTAAATTTCTAAGTAAAGAAATATCTTGATGAAATTATCATATACAAATAATGCTGCCGGTAGTGAAAGTAGAACGAGATTAATAGGGAGAGAATTGTAGTTCTAATTAAACATACAATTAAAAATATTTAATATTTAGATATAAAATTAATTTAATCATAATATAATTTAAAATTTTGGTTTATTTAAAAATCTTTAAATTTAAGTTAACTTTTTGAGTGACTTATTATAAGTAGTTTTAATTTAAATGTAGAATGTTTGAGTCTAATTCTTTTTATTTTCAGTTAAAAATTTAAGGGTAATTTTCTTATTTTATGATATTTTCTATTAGATATTATATTATATTTGTACGGTAGAATTTTAGAAATTTTTATTTATAGCAGCTAGCCCCATCATCGTCCCCTTATGTTCATGTCTATTCTAATATTCTATGGAGAAAATGAGGAAAAATGGGTCAAAGTAGCAGTGACCAGCAATAATAACGTAGTTTGAGGTGAAAAAAAGAAAGTCAAAGGTAGAAAATAAATGCAGTTAATAACTGAAAAGCTAATGTAAAGACAAAAAAGGTTAGTTCGGGGTCGGTCACAGTGGCGTGTGAATGACAGCCGCCTTTTTGAATGCTATGTTAATTACGGTGTCGTTCTTGGTCACACAGTGACACAGGTTACAGAATCCATTGAACTCGCCCAACGCGGCCATTTGTCGCCTCCTTTTCTATTTATTATTTTTAATTTAAAATATAATTTTAAAATAAAAATATTTTAAATTTAAAATAAACTTGTGAATAATTTTTATTAGTGATAAATTTTATTAAAAATATATAAATTTAATTAGTTTTTCTACAATTATTCACGACATTAATAAATGAATAGTAATTAATTTTTTATTTTTAAATGTAATAATTTTACATTTATAATAATCTGACTTATGTTGCGTTCCACGATAATGAAGCTAACGACATGGGTTAACGGTATCAAGTATCAACCCTTTAGTTATTTGCGTTATAATAATTTGACTTATGTTGCGTCAGGTCAAAGGGAGAATTGGAGAAATTATTTTTGGATTGCATGTACCTATGTGGTTAACTTTTTTATAAATTTGACATTTTGAAAGTCAAGGATTGGATTTAGGTCAGAAAGTATAATTGGGATATGGATTGGAATTGTTTAATTAGGTTGGACCATAGGGGTTGGTCTGTTGGAGATATGGGTTGGGCTGGTAAGATTAGGCCTGAGGTGGTAACTCAGTGGAATGATCTGGGCCAAGAGCTGGGAAATTATTAAGAGGCCCAGCCCAGTTGGAGTTAAAAGAAGACCTATCTAGGTCTCCTGTCCCGAGGTTCTCTAAGCTGCGTGTGTTGTGGTTGTATGGTCCTGGTCTTCTGCCGCAACTATTTAAGTGGAGGTACGGCAGCTGCATCAATGCCCGACGTTGAAACTCCAGATAAACGAGTTACATATAATAAAGTTCATCCGCATAGACCCCATCTTGTTAATTGGTTTATCGTCAATCTCATTTGGTAATTTCTTAGACACAAATGAAAAGAAACAAACATAATAAAGTAGAAATTTTAATATCACACATCAAATTGTCATCATTCTAAAATATCTGATGGTAATATAGTTTCACAATTAATCTAATCAAGTTAGGAAAAGTATCTAATGGAAATATAGTTTCATAATCAATCTAATCAAGTTGCGAAAAGTTGAGGAAAACTCATTTCAAAACAACAAAAAAGAGAAAATGTACTACAAGTCATCACAAAAAATAACAGTTGCCATCACGACAATCTGCATATGCATTTTCCTGCAAACAACTAAGATATGTAAATAATTAGATTGACAAAACAATAATGTATGCTTTCACACCTCAGACCAAGAGAATTGCGTTAGAATGCGTAATGTCAAAACCCTCCTGATTACCAAAAACATGCACATACATAAATGAATTAATTGAAATATGAGACAAAATTACATGAAATAATTAATATGAATAGATAACTAACGCACCATGCAATTCTTACATATGGGGGTCTCGAGGGCAAGAGATAGGATCTCCTCATCCTTCCACTCAATTGGCTCGAATTCAGACATACGCAATATATCTGCCATCTGCTCTGGTGTGAATTTTCGATTGAGATAATCAACACTTCTTCCATCATCTTCTGACTCGTCGTCTTCATCTTCATCCTCATCCTCATTCTCATCCATCTCACACTCCTCTTCTTCCTTCATTACCTCACCACAGACCACGAGAATTGCTGTTAGAAAATTCTCATCCTTACCGTCAATTTTCTGTTGCCAAACGCCATTCCACGAAGCTTTCACCCAAGTATTTTTGTCCTTTTGGAGATCTGTGGCCTACAGATTAGAGTTACCACTGGAAAGCCGCATCCACAATATCTTTGACATCTCTTTGCTGGAAAAGTTCAACGGAGAGGTGCCTGATTCTATTACGACTATCACCTCTTCTTGATATTCACTTGCTACTTGTTCCTCGCTCTATCTTGCGCATAAGGCTAAACAGACAAGAAGTGTTAGCTCGTTAGAAGAACAGTTCTGAGAAAAATGTTAAAGTGGAAGGACCTAACAATTTAAAATTTATGCATGCACTTAAATGCTCTATTTTTAAGTATTATGAAAATAAACTTATTCAAAATAAGAGAAAATAAGAACGCCAAGTATAAAAAATTTCTAATTTAAATAAGATTCTATTTTAGATTTAAAGATAGATATTATGAATTTACTTAGAATGATATTAAATTAATTAAGATGTGAACAATACTATTATTAAAATTTTAATTTCATCGTAACCTTTAAAATTTATAAAATTTAAAAATTACTATTAAATGAAGAGAGATAAAATTGAAAAGGAGATATAAAGGTTTTAATTGAATTTTACAAGTTTTTAACATATTATGGGATTCCTTTTAAAATTAAAAAAACATTTTTATTAATTTAGTTTGTATTTATTTTATTTATTATTTATTGCTGATTTAGATATATTCTCTACAGGGATTCTACATAAATTTGAACATTTTGATCACATAAAGAGTTTTTTTTTACGACATATTATGTTAAGTTTGAGAAAAAGATGAATTTTATTGTATGAAACAAACAGCAGCAGAGGTATATATACAGATATCGGTCAACCTATGTCCTCAATCAAGGAAATCATATTCCTAATTCTATGGGATTACAAGCAAAAAAGATGGGATCTCAGTTATGTACGAGGAAAATAAATCAAAGATTACAAGGAAATTGAATACATGGAAATAAAGAATATTTGCTAATCTTGACATATTCTAACAATAGAGAATTAACTTTTGAGCAAAATCATGTCTTTGAAAAAATCATCACGAGATCCTAAAACTTATAACAACCATCCTTAGTTCCTACCACTTCTTGGGTATTGTTTCGATATTTTCATCTTTATTTGTAGAGATCTTGCTTGAAATTGTTGGTACATATATTAGGTATTTTCTTACAACAAATTGCATCATTCTGTTTGCTTTTCTCTCGGTTAAGGGTTTTTGTTCTTGTTCCTTCCTGCAAGATGGCTGAGCGATCTCGGGATGAAGCTGTAATTGAACAACCAGAGGCTAAGAAGCCAAAGATTGAAGAGAAAGAAGGGGGAAGTGATTTTACTGATGAGTTACAGAAGGAAAATATGTCAGATTCTTATTCAGAGGGAGGTGGTGTTTATGGTGAGGTAATGAAGGAAGAAGACGAGTGTGAAATTGATGAGGATGAGGATGAAGATGAAGACGACGAGTCAGAAGATGAAGAAAGACATTTCAATCGAAGATTCACACTAGAGCATATACAAGATATAATGAGTATGTATACATGCAAGCCAATTGAGTGGAACGATGAGGAGATCCCATCTCTCGCCCTCGAGACCCCCTTATACAAGAATTGCGTGGTGCGTTCGTTATCTATTCATATTAATTATTTCATGTAATTTTGTCTCATATTTCAATTAATTCATTTGTGTCTGTGTATGATTTTGGTAATCAGGAGGGTTTTGACATTACGCATTCTGACCGTAATTCTCTTGGTCTATTATATCCTTTTGAGATTCTATTTGAAAATAGTGAGATAGAAGAATGGATGACCTCTATTTCAAAAAAAGCGATCAATAAATACAACCAGGATCAGCAGGTTTAATGCTTCACCCTCGTTCCTCATGTATATATGTTGTATTCATTCTGATCTGGATTATTTTAAATTTCATCTTTTTCTGTTATTTTCTAGACACACTGGAAATATAAAGAGGTCATCAAGGCAAATTACAACTTGTTTCATGGAACACTTATATTTATAACTTTTAATGCTATTGATGAAGATCAAGACACCAAGACTTTTGAGGCCAAAGTTCATACGGATAGTCTTGGACACTTTAACCATGAAGATAGGGTTGAATTTGTGAGAATGAAATCTTGAATGTAAGTTATTTTTACTCTATACTCATTGCTCTTATTTATTTCATTCCCATTTTGTTTAATTATCAAATTTCAATTGCTAGTATGTATGTCTAATTATTTTTAAGATAATTTAAAGTGTGAAAGCATACATTATTGTTTTGTCAATCTAATTATGTACATATCTTAGTTGTTTGCAGTAAAATTCCTATGCAGGTTGTAGTGATGGCAACTGTTATTTTTTGCGATTACTTGTAGTACATTTTCTTTTTGTTGTTGTTTTGAAATGAGATTTCCTGAACTTTTCGCAACTTGATTAGATTGATTATAAACAACCTATATTTCCATTAGATACTTTAGAATGATGAAAATTTGATGTGTGATATTAAAATTTCTACTTTATTATATGTTTCTTTCTTTTCATTTGTGTGTATGAAATTACCAAATGAGATTGACAATATGCGGATGAACTTTATTATGTGTAACTCCTTTATCTGCAGTTTCAACATCGGTCACTTATGCAGCTGACATTCCTACCACTGGCATAGTTGCATCATCTAGAAAAGGATATTTTTCACTTTAAATCTATAATAAAGTACTATATATGGAAACAGGGAAATACTATATATCCATGTTACAAATGTTCAAATTTTTGAAGAGTATTGTTCTTTCTTAGTATTACGTGTGTTTTGACATTATTTCTTTTTTTTTTAATAAAATGAACCATAGAAAAAGAATGTAAATGAAATGTGTGCAGAGCATTTAGAGGCAGAGAAACAAACGTGTATTAAATATTTTTAAAAAAACAAGTGTATTAAATGAAAGATTTAGAAGTTGTTTTTATACATTAGATTGATTCTCATATCTGTTTTTTCTCCTTTGTGAGATTTATATTTGTTTCAATATGTTAAATTCCTTTTCATCTATGTCCTTTTTTCTCTTTTTGAAATCTATTTTTTTATTTCCATAAGTTAAAGATGGCTTAGATCTCTAAACTTAAAATTAAAAAAATCCTTTTACAATACTTCAAACACTCTTAAAAATAAAAAAATCTAAACTCCATTTTCAATGAAATGTCTTGATTTCAAGATATAAATTATTATGATTATATAGTTCTTGGATTGTTTGTAATTATCATTTGATTAAAGCTTCATATTTAGATTATGAAGTTGTAACAAAATGTGAATAGATAGAGTATAATAATTTTATGAGGTCTTAAAAAATTCAAAAATAAATTTCATGAATTTTTGTTGGCGCTCGATTTTTCTTTTTTTCAATTTTATAAGATTTGAATTTATTTAATGAAAAATGACAAAAATGGAAATCAAAATGAAAACAGATGGACTTTTGTTTTAAAAACAGAGTAAAGTTTGAAATTTTAGTAGATAATTAATGAATGGTATTTTTTTTTTGAAAAATGAATTATGTATTACTATAGTAGAAACTATTTACAACATCTCAATAAGTTCGCATGTGCCCACAAGAATATTACAAAAGAGGAGAGGATGTGTGTATACTTTTGAATCATGTTGATGATTTTGTCCGCAAGCTTGTATATGTCATCTTTTTTTTTGAGAATTGTGAGTGTTTCTTTCCTTTCAAATATAATAGATCGAAATGATAAACGCAGCCTAAAAAAGGGAAGAATTAAGCTGACCCTTCTTTGTATTGCTAATCATTCAGTTTAGAATATGCTTTCAACTATAGGCCTCTTTCATATCCCATTATATTCAATAACATCTCTTTTAATGGAAGTTGTAAAAAAATGTACCTCTTCATAAAAAAAAAGTTTATTCGAGGGCAGCGTTAAAAGCTTACTCAATTGTAGTTGCACTTGTAAATCTTTTTATTTGTTTCTTCTAACATATTACATAGGTAGTTAAAATTTGATTCATTTTCAGCCATATAATCAAAGACCTTATAGAAATCATATTCCAATTTCCTTATCCTACTGATAGTAATATCATCATCATCATAAATTTTGCGAACCTTTATTTTTGTGTGAAAGTAAAGAACATCCTTACACCACCTCTTAATCTTCAACATGTTTAAAATTCTAAACATATTTTAAAATATAGTTTCCTTAAATTCAAACAATAGATATGTACATTTAACTAGCGAGGATGAGATACTTAATGTAATTATGTATAGCCTGAAAATGTTACACCCTTTACCCATCTCATCTACCTTGTATAACTTGTTTTTCTTATTAGTCCAAGTTTTCTTCACCTTAAAATACATCACATTTTTTAGTTATTCTAGTACAATATCAAATAAGGTATTAGTATACGCCTTCTAAAATTCCTTCTTAATATCAAATCATGTAACTAATGATACATTACCCCCTGCACACAAATAACCAAACTTTGCTTTGCGCTCAATGTTTCTTCTAATGACTTCCATGTACTACTCAACAATCGCCTCAATTTTCTATAAGCATGCATGTTTCTTTATGTCATTAATATTTGCATCTAAAAATATACCTAACATACGTTGGAGTCCACCTCTTATGGTTATTTTATGAAGACTTAACCCATGAGTTATTTCTTAAGTCAAAAACCATAACTATTTCATTCCATTTTATCATAATTTTTTTTGGCATTATACACAACATCCATAAATGTAACTTTTAACTTATTATAGCTTTTTTAGGTACCAAATTCCTTAAGTACTTTCTTTAACATGCCATAAACACAATCTATGCCTTGAAGTAGCGAATACTACCTCAATGGCATTATATACTCTTGTATTCATCTATAATTATAGAGTCAGGTGATTTCCTATTTGTACATCTTAACGATGTACAAAAAAGCCAATAAAAACTATTAATGTTCTTGCTGCTTAAGAGTGCTTAACCAAGCAATATAAATTGTCTAAGATGGATTATATCAACAAATAGAGTAGATACAATTTGGTATTTTTTATGAAATAAATGGTGTGAAACATGTCCACATCACCAAATTCAACATATGTTACCCATCTTCTCATATTTACCTAGAAAACATTCCTTAACCTTCCTTCCTCATCATAGTGAATTATGTAAAAAGAAAAAAAAAGTCCTTCTCTTTCATTATAATAAACATCTTATACACCATTTCCATGTCTCCTTATAACCTTACTCTTCTCAATCTATCTACATAATTAAGACAATCATTTTGTAAACATGTCATATTCTCATACACTCCCAACTACAATAATAAACTATTCATTTACGCATAGATTAATTCCACAATTATCAGTCAATTCTAATTTACATCTTTCTTAGCTATCCACAATTTAATTTTGTCTTATAAACCTCTTATTGAACCAATTCACGGTTGTGCACATCTTCAAACTTGATTATGTTATAAATGCTTACAACCGACCAATAACATACTTGATCATTGCTTCTAATTCTTTAACCAGATATAGGTTTCATACTATACAACCCTCATGGTTTGTGTAACTTGTTAATTTATACTTTTCAGTCAATCAGTTTGTCGTAATTAATGAAAAGATAATTAATTAATTTATTTAAGGATTTCTTTATTTTTATGTGTTCTATTATATTTCAATATTTGTTACTAACGATAAAATCCATGGAATAATTATTGTACAATTGAAGTTATGATGATATCATAATTATGATATTCAAATCGTATATAGGTATTATTAAAAAATGGTTCCTAATAGTTTCATCAAGGTAAGATATGATGGAATAGTAAAACTAGCACACAGTATGTTTATTTCTTCTAAATAAAGCAATTGATCTCAAATGGAACATTCCTTGTATATCAGTGGATGTACTCATTATGATGGTTATATAATTGATCCTTAGAATTAAGATTACTAAAGCATCTCATGTGGAAACTACTTATAACTTATTCAATTTAAGGTAGCTCAGCTGTTAGTATTGGAGATAGTTGAATAATTTAATAAAGGATTTGTAGCCAAAGTAATTTGGGATAATGATATAATGTTTTTATTTAACTAAAGTAAATTGATATTTAAAAATGTTGTTTTCAAATATCAATTATAAATTAGTCATTAATTAATAAGAATGAACATCAATTAATTTAATATAATATATACTAATTCCACATTCTGTGTCTAATTGGAACATTAAATGATGAAATGATTAAATTATATATTATAATCATATATATATATAGGTTAAATCAAGCCATTTTGACATTCCTAATATTTGAGACGTCATGACATGTTGCTAGATGTCAGTTTTGAACTGTGATTATAATTTTTTAATTGGAGAATTAAAGATTAACTAAAAGGAGATTTAATTTATCTAATTTATAGTTATAAGTTAAAATAATAATTTTCAATCATTTCCAACATATTAGAAATCTAATGAGTCACACATAAAGAGCAATTAAAGGGAAATTTAAATTAACTTATAATTAATTATACAGTTTAAGAAACTTCAAGGATAAAAATGTGATATTTAATTTTCTTAATATTAATTTCTAATTATAATAGAGTTAAGATTTAATTATTATTAAAAGTTTAATTTTAGTTAGGCTTAAAAGAAACCCACATATTTAGATCGG
>JAOQMM010000004.1:1277448-1299083 GCA_027563515.1 Erythroxylum platyclados
CCGGAAACTTCTCATAATTATCTTTTAAATCCGTTTAAATCATTTTCGACGCTTAGATAATTTTATTTTTAATTTGCACATTCGTTAGAATTAAAAAAACCCCCATTTTTATTACATTGCATCAATTTATTGTTTTTGCTAAAATTACTGAGCATTCCCTGTGGATTTCGACCTAGACTTGCTACTAATTGCATTTTAATCTAGTTTTTATTTTGCCAGTGTTACGACGCGCTCGCCAGGAGATATTATCGACTTTCTGGTGGTGGACTCTCGCCGGAGGGACTCCGTTAGGGTTTTGAGGTACGCTAAGTTGGGGCACAAAGGAGCTGTTTTGGCATGCAAGAACGCGTCCGTCAGGTGTCTGTTTCCTTGGGCCCATTTGCTTGAGAGAGGGACACGTGTCGTTAGATCTGTGTTTTTGCCAGTTGGGCAAGGATTAGAGATCGCTCATATAGGGAGCCCTTGTGTGAGCACGAGTTTGAAGAAAGGTCCTAGCCGTTGGATTAAGCACGTGGATCAGAACTCCGGCGAGGAACATGTGTTTAGGAGGTAAAATCATACAAAGAAATCGACTAAACCAAACCGTCCGAAACTAAAAATATAAATTTCTGTGACCGTTGGATTCACCGAGGAGTAGTCTGGCGCGAGAGATGTAGAAAATGGTTTAAGTCTTCCCTTTCAATTAGTCTTGTAAATTAAATGTTTCACAAATAATAATAGTTCTTGAGACCTTAAATATCTTATAAATATACATATAACATGTTCGCATGGCAATTGGTCCGTATCTAACCCGAAATTAACAAATTAGTCTAATTTAATCGAATTTTAAGTTGAATTTGAGTTGAAGGAGTTAGATCTGTGTTGATGCTACTGAGCTTTTCAAGATGCTTTTGTTCTTTTTTCTTCACGTCTCTAAATTGGTATTATGTTCTCCAGAGAAACTCTAGTGAGTGATAATGTAAAACTACAGCCTTATCGAGGGAAAACAAAAAGAGGCAATTTTGTAGTTTCGTTAGGTTCTAATGGGCCTAGTTAAGTACAAAAAGGGCAGAAGCAATTGCTTGATTGAGCCTATGTAATGTCCAAAAGAGTCTAAATTGTCCAGAATTAATAGGAGTTTTGTAACTCTTACCAATGGGCCGGGTCGGCCTCTTAAGATTTGAATCTAGGCTCAAAAATATATGAGCTTTAATACTCAAATCTAGTTAAACATATTTTGTCTTCTAAATTTAGATCGAATTTAACCCGATTTTATAATTAATATTCGAACCAGTCGGCCTCTAAAGATTTGAATGTAAGTCCAAAAAGATTTGAGCTTAAATATTCAAATCAGTTAAAACATATTTTGTCTAGTAAATTTAGATCAAATCGGACCCTTTTTTATAATTAATCAATAAACTCAATCAATCACCTTTCAAATACAAATCAACCAATAGATTTTAACGAGAGATGCTTGAACTTTTAACATCTACAAAATTATTTGGTTATGGGTAATGTACATGTCAGAGTCTAATTCAGACATATTCCAAGCAAGACTCACTATAAAGTGAAGTCCTACTTGTAAGGTCTTGTACAATCCCTGATAATCCCAACCAGCTTCTTCTGGTTAAAAAAAAAAAAATGTAAGAAGCCAGTTGGTTATTAGTTATTACATGTCATGTTAAAAAAAGAACAAGCAACAAAGATGCACGAAAAGAGTTCTGTTTTGAATCTTCAGGTACTTATTTATCTAAGAGTCTCCCCTTCGATCTGTTGCTGTGAAGAAGTGAGTCTATAAACATGTTCCTCACCAGTATACTTATCAAAAGTAGTAACCCATTTATTTCTCTTTCTTTTGCCGCCATTAGGAAACCTTCCTAATCTAGTTACCAGCAACCCATCTCCAATAGGTAGAAGATGAGTTTCGAACTCACTCGACCAGGCTTTCCTGTGAAGCGCATTGTACCCTACTATAATCCCTTTTCCATGCTTTGAACAAGCTTCTGCAACTCTAAATATACCAGTTGAGTCCTCCATTTCACAATCAATAAGCACAAAGTCCACTTCTCCTTTGTATTCTCTCAGCAACAGGGTTTTGACATCTCCTTTATGGAACTTCACACATTCTGTGTATGGTCCTAGAGTTTGTTTCGTACCATAAGTATCAGGCAACGAAGGTAAAATACACACGACACGACCTCCAGTTTGATGTGCAGCTGCTACTAGTGATATTAAGGTTGATTCAGCAGGAACAGTACCAGAAGCTATCACCATGAGCTGCGAGCTGTTCCCTGCAGCTAGAGCAGATATGAACTCTGATACATCAGGCACTTCGTGTGTTTTTCCCTGTATAATTACAAATAATGAAGCAAACCCAGTTCAGAGAACAAGAAACGAAGAGATATCTAAATCTTGATGATCTAATTCTCACCATTTTTATTGCTTGAAGATAAGCTCTGGTGGCATTCTCAGCAGACCAACAACCCATTTTTCTGTTTTCACTTTCAAATCCGACGAAGAAAGTGTTGAGACCGTAGACTTCCCAGTGGCTAAACAAGCTGATCTTGGTAGTGTTCTACTTATATCTCTGTGTTTGTGTGCCATTAAATAGCACAGAATGGAGAGGGTAAGCAAGGGAAGGGACGGTGGGTGCACCTTTGAAGTTATGACCATGACAACTGGAGGCGTTGAAGATTGAAAGTAACAGTGTTGTTGACTATAACGAGACAAGATTTTAGGTTGGTACTGGTGGAACGTCACTATCAAGGGTATATCCTAATTTCGAGACATGACCGTCCGGTTATCACGTTTATTGAGGGGAAGGATCTTTTATTCTTTTTTTAATAATAATAATATTATCAGTATCTTAATTAAAAAATAAGTTATGATATTAAAATATTTTTCAATAAAGTTATTTTAATAAAATAATTACTAAAATGAGTCACAGATTCATAAATTAAGACATTTGAATTGATAGATCCAAGCACTAGTAGATTATGTTATCCTATGAAAATGATGGATTCTATTAATTTTGTAGTCCTTCTAGTCGGATAAGCGTCGGTCAATTTTTTGAACGAATTCTCATAAAAATTATAGTGAAATTGAGATTGCTCGATTTTAGAAGCTAGCATAACTTTCTTCGACAAGTTTAGATTCTCAGTCTTAATTATTTTGTTTCAACTCTGTTTTTGTTAAAAAAACAAGCATAAATAAGGTCGTTTTAGAGCAGAAATAAAGTTAGAAGATAATTGGATCTAATGCCCCGTTAGACAAGTTAGGTGCTTGTTACTAGTAAGCTTCCTAAATGCACCTCAAAATTATTGTTGTTTAATGCTTTACTACAAGTTTGACTACAAATTCAGTGGGTTGTCCACTATTTCCAAAGAGTCCATGGTTTTCGATCTTCATCTAAAACCTGATTCCAAAGCATCAAGTGCACTACAGATCACCAATTATATTATTTTATATGCTGTCCCCAGGCATAGAGTCATCACCTCTGGTTCATAGCCTATATGTAATTAAGTACTAGCTACAAAAATCATTTAGTAGACAGAGAATATGAAATTTGTATGATATTTTGGTTGTAGATTTGTCAAATATTTTTATGGAATTTATTTAGTCTATAACAAAATTAAAAGTTTTGAATTCAAATAGACCATTTTTCTTAATTTTTTTATTAAAAAAAGCACACGAATCTAAAATAGTTTATTATTAATTAATTACACTAAATTCATTATTTTGAATAATAAATATAAATTAATTTAAGTGGTGATTATAAGAATAATAACATCTTGAAATATTTTACCATAGTTAAGGTAGTTAAACCAACTCTCGTAATTCATTTATTTGACCATAAACTAGGGTTATTTTTGAGAAAAAGTTTTGAAGTAACTCGTAAAAGTTGTTCATTTATGACAAGAAAATTACAGGTCCGAATTACGGAAATAACCTCTTTATAAAAAATGTAAGAAGAAGGCTACGTATATCGATAATTTTCCTCAGATCCTCGCAAAGCAGGAAGTCTTGTGCACTAGGTATGTTAACTAAACTAGAGTTACTTTTAATTATGCATTATTTTCTTCATTAATATGGTAATGTCAAATTTAATTCAAAATTTTTAATACACTTAACTTTGGCTTAAAATTTAATTAAGTTTTAATTGAATAGAATTTTAAAATTTGAGTCCTAAAATCAATTCAAATTTAGGTTAAATTAGACTTTGTTTGTTTAAGTGTAGACTCGGACCATGCCGCTAATTCCAACTACAAAAGTAAAGTGATCGCTCCAAGTAATCCCCAATGACAAAGGTGCAACGACCTTGTTGACTGGAGTCATTAGTTTGTTCAACGGTCGATCATCAGAATAGACCGTCGAAAATTAACATGAAATTGACATGAAAAAAGAGAAAAATTGAGATATGAACATATCAGGATACAAAAAACCACGCGATTTAACCCAACAACCAACAAAAGGATCCAAGTATGTTCACGTTGCCTCGAATGTCTCCACACATTGAATGTCCATGCCGACCCACCTACTACATAGTATTTTTCACCATAGATTCAATTATACTTTTAATAATAATAAAATTCACAGTTCGTATGTCTTAAATATGCATTAATAACTAAAAATTTCCAAATTATATATTTAAACAAACTAATTGCTTAACAAAGAAGGCAGGAAGAGAATAATAATCAAATTCAAGATTTGGAATTTGTTCCAAGGCCACATTGGACCACAGTGTCCTGGTTTCTAGAACAATGACCCACTTGCAATCTTCTGGTCTTTGGTTTCAGGGCAGAGGTTTTGACAGCGTATTGGAATGCCTAGCCTGTTTAGTGGATTCCTCCAGTCGCAGAGAAAATTCAACGAACTTGTCTACACTGGACCTTAACGAACTTAGTGTTATAGAGGTAGGATGACAAATTTTGCTTGGACCAATTCAAATTTAACAGATTCGATTTGAAATAATTTAAATTTTTAAAATAACTAAACTTAAACCTAACCCGATCATACTGAATCACAAATTCTAATTTGATCAAATTTCAGGCTAAATTTAAACCTAAATATAAAATTTTAAGATCTAAACCCGAGATGGACCCATATTAAAGCTGAACCTATTATAAAAGATCATTATACCATAATCATTACAAACTATTCATGTTATTTTATGTCCAAATATGTCACAATTAAACACTAAAGACCAAATTAATCCGTATGTATCTTAATGTCAATAAACTAAATTCAGATTTAAATTTAAATTCAAACTCAGCGGGTTCAAATTCAAAGAAAAAAGGCTAGATGAGATTGAACTTGAATATTACAATGTACAAACCAAACTATCTATTACTAACCCTAATTGCTTGTACGATATATGTTGCTTATACTTGTAAATAAGGTCCAGAATTCCAGTTTGAGAAGTTCAAACGTAAGTCAATCCAAAAAATCCGAACCGGTTCAAGTGAAATGACATCAAATCGACATTAACTTGATCCCGGCCTAATTAGATATTGAACTGTCCAAACGTGATTAGATTGGATTCAGGCCCAAAACAAAAAAGCCTAACACCAACTCGATCAAGCCCACTTCATTGCATTCCTACTTGTGATTACCGTGTAAATACCGCATAAGGATATGTGAAAATTAAGCATCAACATACAACTGAAGTAAAAAACATTACAAACTATCTAGTAGGGAATAGAGCAAGAATGAATCGTGCAGCGTAAGTGTCTTCCCTGAGCTACATTTGGGATGTATTCTCGCCTTATTCTATATTGATCCTAACAACCTTTTTTGATCTCCCAGCTGAAGCACCAGTATCTGATCTATCTGCTCCAACATTTCGGGCATTTTCAGCATAAGGACGCCCCCAACGTCCCCAGTTTACCATCCCTTTTTGCTCACTGCGGCTAGACCCTAGGTTGACATAAAAAGAAAGCGATTGAAAATGTCAAAGCGCAATAATCCACTTCAAATGATGTACATAAATCTAACACTCAAAGGAACAGAAAACCTACCATCAAATCTTTTACATGACACAAACAAGGGCTGACTACTAGATTTATTTACTCTAAATGAAATTCTAAAGAGAATGACAAGGTAAAAATTCAACATCATATAGTGGATAGCTTGAAAAAAGCCTTAAAATTAGAAGAATGTGTGCCTGCTTTTAAGCACCAGATGCATTTATCAGAAACAAAAACCGGATTTTTGCTTTTTCTAGCTATAGATTAACAGAACACATGCATATGCAAATTATCTCGGACCAGCAAACAAGAAAATTCTTCTCTACTTGCCCCATGGAGACAACACTCTCAAAATAATCAGATAAACAAAAGCTAAAAAAGGAAATAAAGCTTAAAGAAAATTTCCTACCTGTACTGCCATGAGAGCCAAAAGGATCAATCCAGTCATGCAAATTTTCTTTAACGTTACCTTTCCATGCTGATTCGAAACCAGTAAGTTCATCTTGAGATAACAAAACAATTAGTTTTCCCATTAGAGACAATCCCAAAACATATCAACTATCAATGGACATAACAAACCTTCTTCTAAGTTGTGCAGAGTTTGCATGGTATCGACTTTACCATCTGCATTGAGTTTCCTAGTAACTGAATGACCCTGAAAAAGTCGTAAAGAATATACAACCCATTAGAACACCGATATCATTTTTGAAGGCGGTAATATTGTTCATAACTCTCAACTTTCCCCTTCTTTGTTCATTTACTTGTTTTAACCTGAGCTAAAAGGGATCATTTAATCTTTTAACATCCATGCAAACATACATTAACCAGGACTAAGAACTGGATCACAAGATGTCGACATTCGCTTCGGTAATTAGATTGGAACATCAAAAAGGTATAAGCATATTTTGCTTAATAAGTTAATTAAATTCCACACTTAGACGCTCTCTTGTACCAAGCTTTTTCAAAGTCGGCTAAAGTTGAGCTTATTTGAAAGATTTCAAGGTAATAGCTACCACCTTGTCGTGTATGCCTCTGGAGATTCTATGAGTTGCTTGCCCTGTTGTCTTGTCAGCTTCTTTGCTGTCCTCGATCAACACCTGTCACACAATCGCAATCTTAGAACAGAAAGAGCAAGCACCATGAAACCAATTAACTTAGACCAGAAAATGCCACTGACTCCATCGGTGCCCGTTCTTCTAGTTCGTGTAGTAGTGTAATAAGCTCCATCTACACCACCATATGTTACTTTGGAGGTCTGAAAACTGAAATTGCGAGTCTGTGGCTCTGTTTGTGCTCTCCTATTATTATACTTACTCCCATGATTCACGACCTTACTTGTCCTTTCAGCTGCACGAAGCAACAGTTTCAGTACTGAACAAAAAATGGAGTTAATGATAAGACAGCAAACTAAGATTCACCTACCATCGGAATCATCGTCAGGATGCTCAACTGATGGTTCTTTGCTTGAACCGTCATGCTCTTTACGGTTGTTCTTCATGTTCCCAGCGTATGCTCCATTTTCTTCCTCACCATCAGAAGTTACTTCTTCTATAACTATTGCCTTCGCTCGATCATCACATGATTCACCACCATTTGCAGAACTCTGAGGTTGAAACCTACTCGATTCTAGGCCACCAAACGGGCGAGTAAAGAAAGGGTCGTCGAATGGATCCTTGCCTCCAAATAAGCTGGGCATCATACTAAAGCCCCTAAAATTACCAAAAGAATCGCCGATACCATACAAATCATTTCCACCTTCTCTTTCCCTCTGCATTTCGTATTCTATATCCCTTCAAACATCAACAAACGCACACAGATTACCAAAGAACATTCCTCGCACTAAAATAGATCGATTACATGCAAAGACTCCAAGTCTTGCGTGCATTAACATTAAGAGAATGATCGATTCAAACATAATTGCATAACATTAAAAACAAACACACGAAAATTTGCACGTCGTATCTGTCTTATCGATAAAAGTTTCTGATTATAAGCGATTGGAGAGACTTACCTGAAGAACAGAGTCTATCGCAATTCTACGAACAGGGGGTGTAAGAACAGGCGCGAAGGGGCTAGAAAACCACAGGGGAGTTTGTAATTAAGAGAATTTTCTTTAAATAGAAGATGGATTGGTGGGCTCAGTTTTTCGAGAGCATGACACGTGTCCCCTAGCACACCTAGAACGTTCAGGTCCAACCTCCATATCGTCAAATTTTGATTAGCTTATGAGCTGCAAATATAGTTTAAATTTTATTTTAAATTCATAGATCAAATTTAAATTTAATAATTAATTATAAAATTAATATAATATTACCTAATTTTAAAATTATTTGATCAAATTATACTTTAAACGAAATGCTTAATAAACCAAAATATTAGTCTGATTGAGTTGATGAAAAAAACCACAAAATTTATAAATGATTTTTACTTTTTTTAAACATAATTATTATATAATAATATTTATTTAAAATTTTCATAAAATTATTTTAACCGTGATAGTTTTTACTAAAATAATTTTTTAAAATGTAACAAAAATAAATAATATTTTTATATTTTAAAAATAAAAATACTTTTAAAATTAATAAAAATCTCAGAATAGTACTCATTAGTACTTGTAGCATTACTCTCAATCATAAAGAGAAATGAAAAATTGCAGTAAAACAATTCAACCAAGCTTTTAGGGAATGATTTTGTATATATTCCGTTAATGGTACAACAAAAGCTACAATCACATTAATGAGTCACATGAAACTGTTACATTGCTAATTTTGCACTTCTCAAGCTCCAATGGTTGAATCAAGAAAAACAAACACTAGCCCTTCCTGGACCAATTCTTCTCATCTGCATCCTCTAGATCGCTTTGTGTCACCAACTTCAAACACTGCAATGACTCTGTTTCTCTCTACAATCCTCATCACTTCAACAACTTCCCCTCCTGTTATTTCTACAAGCTGCTCGTGGGAAATTCAGGGTTTCTGGAGCTGAAATCAGTGGAACTTGTTCACAGGTTGAGTTACAAATGGAGCTCCGCGTCTAAATGCTATAAAAGAAAAAGAATTCCACACAGGTTAGGTTCCTAGAACTCTTGCGAATCCAACTCGGGCTTTGACGGATATTCAAGGCCTTGAAGTGCTGGCATTCGCCGGACGTCCTCGTCTGAATAAGCTGGGATGAACCAATATCGCTTATCTGCACCAAAAACCTGAAAAAGCACGCACTGGTTCAAGAACAGTGTCATTACGAAATATGTACTTAATCGAAGTAGACAAACTTCTATAATCAGGCCCTGCCAGTGGAAAGGCAAATTTTTATGCAGACTTCATCCCAAAGAGATCATTTGAAATGGCTGATCATGCAGGAGTCCATATTTTCTTTAAGGAACAATTTATCAAATCAAGAACTTGGACTGCAAAAGAACTGTGCCTTTAAACAGCACTTAACGATCTATTGTTTTTGTCCTCCAAATTATGAGTGAAGTTGATCAAGTTATGTGGACAAACCTGTTCAAAGTTCCTCTTCCGACCAAGGTCATACCGCCACTTCACAGTAGTCTTCTTCTCATATGCCTGAGTACAAAAAAATGATAGACCAATGAGCAGAAAATCCTAGTCATCCATGGCAGCAACCTCACAATGTGTTTAATATAGTAAAATTACATGTACGAAGGTTTAGTATAATAAAACATAATAACGCATCCACATATCAGTTTGTGCCCCACACTTAAGCTCATTCAAAAATAGAGTTTTGAAAAAAGAGCTAGTATCGAAAATGATTCTTGCAACAAAAAGAGAGTTGCTGAGGTCAAAAGAACCTAAATTCAAAAGGTTAAAACCAAATACCTCAATAGTTGTTGTATTAGCTGCCACCAGTGATATGTGCATTATAAGAAATCCTAGAACACTCAAAGCAAACGCCAGATTCAAAACTGACAAGAAAAAAACATGGTTAGAGACACATACAGAAATTACCTACTTGAATAAATTACAAGACTAGGCTAAGATGATGTTACCAAATGCGAGAAAAGTTGTAGCGAGGGTGCCTGGTGTCCCGGGAATTTCTCCATCAGTGAAAAATGCTATAAAATGTGGCAGAAGTGACAAAGTCACAAGACTTGTCTCAAGAAACGTGTAGAACTGCATTGAAATGTGAACTACAATTAATTTGACGTCAAAAAACATAACTCCAACCATATCAATCAATTACATTGAACTTCAAACTGTATGAAATTCTAAATAGAAAAGCTGCTCATCCAATGTAAGATACAAAAAAAAAGTCAATGCTTCTGATATCTTCAGGAGATATTTGCAAGTTGCATAGGAATTCATATAAAAAATAATGAAACCATTACATAAAAATCTCCAAGTCATATAATGCTGGCCAGTTCACTGCAGGCGTTATGAAACCAGTCTAAATTGCTACAAGGACACATGGTCAGAAAACTTAAAAGGCCTAACACCAATCTACCAAACATAAGCTACGTATAGAACTGAACTTCCCCTATGGTTTGAGGTCCTATGGCCTGATAAATGTGAAAATCATCTCCCATGAGCCCTATAAAATCAAATATTCCCACAAAAAGAATCTACTGTCACCTATTCATGAAACTATGTACCACATAAACCTATTTGAACTCTCAACTCTGCATTTATATTTTTCTGAAAGATTGATCAGTAATAAGAATGAGGAGCATGCAGTTCACTACGACACACTTCTTCAAAGCCAAAAGATCATCATTGAACAGATGAGAAAAATCATCACATAGTGGTCAAAATGTACCCAAGCAGAACAAACAAGTTCACTGGTATACTGAAGATGAAACACCAAACCTTACTGGAATACAAACTTACCAAAAACAGAAGGAAATATTTATAGTTTAATGCCCCAACACAGTTTACAACCCACACACAATGATGATCCATCTTTAGCACACACCTCCCACCTGAACAAGTCAAATACCAAATTTATGTCATGATCATGTTAACAAACCAAAAATTCCCAGACAATTTGAATTAGGAATACTCACAGACGGAGCAATGATGGCATCGAGGTGGCTTCATCTGGCTGCATTTTCGGCAATACCTTACTCTTTGACCTGATAGATCAGGCGGCGACCCGGTGAACTCTGTCACATTTAATGGCTCGGTCTCAGCCCTTTCCTCATCAATGGCAGGCCTCCAATTAGGAGGCACAGTACCCGGGTCAGTCAAAACAACAGAAAAGTAACTCCATAACAGCATCACCAGCTGCAAATTCAAACAACGATCGCACTTTCAACAAATGTTTCCGCATGAAGTAAAAGTTCTCCTACTCTACTACTAGTTTAAGCTAAAATGTAACTGTAAATTTCATTTGCTAATTGTGAAGAAGAACTAGCGTTTCATAAACCCTAATATACCATAAAAAGGAGACAAAAAGAAATTGTAAACACAATTTAGATAGGATTAGGCTTATAAAGTGAGATATACCTCCACAAACACTAGCCAATAAACCCAATTAAAGTCCAAATGAATTCAAAACCTTTCTCTAGTCAGATGGCATACATATCAGATAAAGCTCAACAATCAAAAGGAAAAGAGAGAAAAAAAAAAAGGAACTTTTAGAAGAAATCTCACCAAGGAATGGAATGGGATCAAGACAGCAAGAGCAATGAGAGAATCAAGGCCACCTCCGTATAACGCAGGACCATAGTTGGTTAAAACGACGGCGTAGTATGTGACACCCACGACCCCAAGTACCAAAAGGATCATGATCGAACCCAGACCGCGCAGGGCCGTACAGAACTTGAAGACATTCCAGGCCATAGCAGCTCCAGATCTATGCATGATAAGGTATACAACAAAATAAAACCCAGAACGATCTATAATTAGAAGCAGACCTCGAACTATCTTCTGCTCGCTTAGACTGTGAACTTCACGGATCAGATTGGGATAATTAAGGTGAATTCGTAAATACCCAGAAAAATCCCAATCAAGAAACCACCAAAAAACCAACGAAGGGTACTTCACGAAAACTTGAATCTAGGGTTTATGAGAGTGGATTTGCAGATGACGTGAAAGTTCACCCATTTCAGGCGGCGAGGTCAATGAGAGAGAGAGAAAAAGAGGTTTCGTACTAACAAGGCAAGTGGTGTTAAGAGGTAGATTAAGTCTTAAACGATCAAGATCAAACAATAATTACAAGAAACAACAGAGGTTTGTTGGGTTTTGCAAAGTGGCTCTAAACAATCAAACAGCCATTATTATTAATGTTGTTGCTTCTTGTTCTTTTGCTTCTACCAGCGTAAATCATGGTGGTGACTTTATGACTTAGCACCTTCTAGATTTGGAATATTGGGTTCATATATACATAGAAAATAAAAGCTGACTTCGTCATTTCTAACAAATGCTTTTATTTTATCTCATCAGTCTATATTTTTCACATAAAATAAATCATTACTCAAATTTTCGATACCAAAATAATAAATTTGGATCAATTTAAATAATTTAATAAATTAATATTTACTTTAACTAAATTCTTACAAATAGAAAATATAATTTTTTTATTTGAAATATGATGCTGTTTGGTTGAGATTTATCAATGAAATATTTCGTGAGTCTAAGAGTCACAGCAAGAAAAACTTTCTCAACTCATTGATATAAATAATGTCACATATCTTAGAAATGGTATCTTCGTGTGCCCTCTAATCAAAGATTACGGTCTACTTTATTCATTTAGAATAATCAAATCATTATATAAAACTAACATCTATGATTATGTATTATATGTAATGTAAATTTTAAAATATTTTTAATGAATATACCTTAATGTGCATTATAAATATATAATGATTAATTTTCAATTTAATATGTTACGCATTTTAATGAAAACAATGATTTATTTATATTTGATTTTAAATATTTTGATACAAATTATAGATTATTTTGAATAAGGTATTATTGTGTGCATAATAACTAGACATAAATTCAATAAATTTAATATTTACCTTTTTTAATTAAAAAAAAACTTGTTTACCTGGCTCATCCGAAGAGGTTTTAAGAATATCACTAACGAGGTTGCTCTACCTTTTGAACTTTATTCAATGAGCCTAAAGCTTCTGCTTCTGCAATTAGGTTGGCGGTAGAGCTTGGACCGAGCTTGATTTGAACTCAACGAGTCCAATTCAGATTGGTTGAGCTTTGGGTTGTATCTTTCAGTTTTTTTAAAGAAAATTTTGAATTTTAAATTAAATTATTCAAATTTGAGATGACAATTTTGAACTGACCAGTTAGAATTGACCTAGCCCCAGGCCTCTATTTTATTAGCCCTAGCTTGAGACCTAATGACTAGAGGTAAAATTTATTGTTTTGACTTTTTTTAAGAAAATAAAAATTTTTAAGTGACCAATTCGGACTTCCTCAAGATTATTAGGCTTAGGACTCGAGCCTGTTGTCTCAGACTTAGTTCAGATTTTAGGTCGAGTTAGGGTACAACATATAATGAGTCTGACCAGCTCAGTCTATTGTTATCCCTAGTTTTAAGTTTAGACGAATTCAAAATTTAAAAATTTCAAAAATATTTAATTAAAAAATAAAAACTTCAAATTGGACCTAAACTTAGGTAAAATTTTTTGGCTTCACGATTGAATAGGCTCGACTGCCAAACCTATCCGCAACCTAATTACCTCTAATTCCTTAAGCCTAATTCGAATGGCAGTGTTGATGTGTATAAGCGTGTGATGATTGGTGACTATGCTCAATTGGAATGTTTTATAGGACAATTTGAAATTCAATGTAAGATATTTAATATTATTTTTTAAAAGCTCAGATCATAATTCAAAAATTGTTGACAATTTGTGATTTTCTTAACTAACCCCAGGAAAAGCAGTACCGAACTTGATTAGTACTTGTACGATTTGTTCTTCTCCACCTGAGAAAATATTTTTAGAATTATTTACATTTTACCAATAAAAAAAATTTGAAAAGCTTGTCGTTTTTAGTCATTTTTAGTCGTTTTCTGTGGAAGTTGGAACTTTATCATAGTGCGATTTAGTGCTGTTATGTCAGGTCGGGTATGAGCACTTGAAAAGGATTCGAGTCGGTGCTCATAAATAATTTGACAAGCTTTATATACATAGACGTAAATTCGTATTCGAACCTGTTCACACTTTTGAATATACCTAAAAGGTTCAAGTTTTTCTCTGGGTTGAGATATTTGCATTTTTTAGGATAGACTTGAATATATACGTGGCCGATTCAATTGATAGTTTACTTAGATCATATAGACCTTATCAGAATTCTGGATTTCTAATTTGTGCAACAAAGATTCCTGCGTTGATTACCTGTAGAAGCCGTAACTAATGAACTTCACATCTTAAATTCTTCCTGGTGACGAAGAAAAAGAAAAAGAAGAAGAAGACAGAACTCTAAAACTGTATATATGAACCTGTTTAATCCACACAGACACGGCTTTTCACTCAATTTTCCAAGCATACAGGAAAAGGCAGAAATCATGTGTTGTAGTATTATGACTCCTCGTTGAATAATACCTACTTCCATCACTCGTATCACTTTTGGCTGCATGTGGGCTCTCATCTTTCTCATCTTCTGATTCTGTTGGTGGCCCTGGTTTGAATATGAACAATCCGTGTCCTTGACCTGGATCACTGAACAACCAATCATGAACATCCCAAAACACTTGCACGGGTTGTTTGTTCACCATCACAGTTTGATTCCCTCTGAATTTCCACTGCAAGTTCTTGACATGAACCATCACTATTCCGTCTATGCTAATCCACATTTCAGGGTCTTTAGGGCCTGTCGTGGAGCTGTCTATGACAATGTCGTGTTCTCGATTCTTTTCATCGAGCTTGGCTCTGGTTGAGAATGATCTCTTGGCGAAAACGTTTTCCTTTTTGTAGCATAGAATACCTTCAACAAGAGCTGGCCTCGCTTTCGTTCTTCTGTAAGCTTTTTTCTTGTGGTCTCCTACTAATAACACAACCTCGTCATCGGAAACTATGGCGACGTAGTAGTCACTGAAAGGTTCAGGGCTACCGGAAAATTTAGCAGAACGAAAATCCCAGTGGATATCTACCTGACACCCTTCAAGCTCAAAGGACTTGCTCCCTTTTTTGGTCCAGAAAAGCCATGGCTTAAGATCGACCTTGCAACTGTAATAGATTTCACCTTCTAAGCTGTTGATGATGAGGTTGACACAGTGGTTCATAAGATTTCTGCACCAAGAAATCGTCACATTACGCCAGAAACCACCGATGTGTGTCTGATACACCGATGTCACCGTACTCTGTGGTGATTTCTGCGTTCCAGGATCGTCTGTTAATCTGTCAGTTGAAGGTAATTCCTGATGAACTGCCCTGGAAAATGCCCTGAACGATAGTTGAGCTGCCATCTCTCTTCTGAATTCTTACAAGCTTTTCCTCGAAAAGTTTAAATGGAAGCAAAAATCTGTGAATTTTTTTTTGCCACCGGAAAGAACGAATCTTGAATCCATGCACCAACCTCTGATCACATTCTCTATTGCGTTTCACGTTGCACCACCAACCATCTGACTATTCTAACAATAGAGTAGAAGAAGATTCCTTGGAAGGAAGCTGACCCGATTCGATCTCACTGCACGTAATTGAACCCTCAGGTTTGAGGTTGAAGAGCTGAAAAGTCTGAAGATATGATTTTTACTTCCTGATAATTGTAGCCGAACTTAAAAGATTCAACGTAAGATTTGCAGGAAAATGTTATCAGAAATGTTTCTTTTGATTGAAAGAGAAAGAGAAAGGAAGAGAGGTCAAGGTAGGTTTGTTAAAAATGAAGAGAAAATCTCTCCCTCTTAGAGGCCACAATCAAAAGCTTGGCCGAGATATAGGGATTAGAAAATTGTCTCATACCTATATTCAGGCTGTTTGCCAACTTTCAGCCTTTTCTAATCTCTCTAACCACAACATTGCACTTCTAAAGATTTTCTAAAACCTAAATTACGTTGTAATTTGAACTTTTTTTTTTCTTCACATTTTAACTAGGAATGACAGTGGAGTAGCCTATGGCCCAAAGACAGGGATGTTTTTAATTGGATCGACCCATGGGTTGCTTAGTTCTAGACCTATATGAGATTCAATTCTTCTAAATAAAACGGTACTGGTTATCTTGAGCAGTCCAGGTTTAGACCCTATTAAAAAAAATTATTTTATACTTTTAATTTAAAAAAATTGATAGCCTCTTGTCATCCCTAATTTTAATCTTTAATTTTTGAAATTCTATCATCTATTTTCTTAAAATTATGTTTTTGAATTATTTATACTCCTAGAGAATAATAAAGCTATATTGTATTGTTTGTTTTAGTTGGCACAATTAAAATAGGCATTGTGTCACATAACACTTATATAAATAATAAATCATTGATTTGCTATTTTATGTTAAATATTTTAGCGAAAAAATGATGTGAAAGAGACGTGTAATAAAAAAATATAATTTTTGGAGAATAACAATAATTTTTAAAAATTAACTAATACCAAAAATTTAGTATAATTAATCTTAAAAAATAATATCAACTTCTTAAATTCGAATATATGCAATATTGAGTTAAAATGAAACGTAACATATGAAAACAAAAAGAAAAAAAATTGTAAATTAATTAAAATATATAGTTTATGGTATATAAACGTACTATAATGACTACTTATTGATCATAACTCGATTTGCATCATCACACAATTATTATCAGGAATTATACATTAATCATATTATTCTTCTAATCTAACGGTTTACATCGCTCCCATTACAGTCTACAAGTATGATCAAGGAAATACGCTTGTAAGTTGGAAGTCCAACTTCAAGGCTCCAGTTAAACGCAGATCTTAAGTCTTAATCTTTATTTGGCTAACCTGTGAATTTTTTACAACAGTAAAATATTTATATGTAATAATTGATAAATTACGTATTATAAATAAATTACTTCACCACTTACTAATGAATTGCAAATCATGTGTCCCCTTTCTCACTACTCCAAAACTCAAACAACTTCTTTAAGTCGAGAGGCTCTTGAGATAACTTGTTCTATCAATTAAACCTGTCCTTGGAAGGTGACAAAGTGACATTTTGAACATTATGTCTTCCTTTTCCCTGTTTCCTTGGGAAGAGAGAACATTTGCTACTAGACATTCAAGAGCCTGGGTTAATCTTCCATATTTTAGCAGTTTCAAGTTCCTCGTATCATGTGTATTTAGCCGAGTCGACTCCGAGAAGAACAGGTTAAGTTAAATCTCCAGATTGTACTTGTAGATGTAATAGATCTGCTGCACTAGATCTTCAGTACATTGTAACAACAATATAGAGAAACAAAGTAGATATCCCTGTGGGCACTCAGCAACAAAAGAAAATGCAGCACAAAGAGGGCAAGATTTTACCTCTACTTACAATAACCACAAATTAAAAATACAAACAAACAATTTAACTACCAAGTTCGGGATGGATGAACGCGGTTCCTCTATACCGAGGACACCACGAGTCACTGATTTAACTGAATAACTAATAAAATAGATAGTCAGTACACAAAGAAAGAGGGGTAAATCTGCAGCTCTAAGAAAAGCTTGGTTAGCAGAAAAGGAATCCATCAACAGTATTTGGTTAGTAGTTATACACTACCAAAGAGATGAGCATTCATGATCTTACCATAAAAGTATTGTTGCAAGTCAAATGATTCGTATGAAAAGAAGAAACAGGAAAATTTTTTAATGAATTTTAATATGCAAATAACAGTACAAATTCGCACCTCTAGTGACTCTAATTTTGGAGAAAAATCAAGGTGCAGGATAAAGAATTTCATCACTCTCTTATGTAAATCAAATGCAAGTTCAGAGCTATGGGGGTCCAAGTTTCTGATGAGATTCAATAAGCAATGCATTTAACAAAATATGAATAGCAGCTTCATAAACAGCCTTATCATAATGCATACCATCTACAGTACACCGTGTCCCGCAATTCCAACTCAGTGATTCAATATCCAGCAACAAAAACGGGCCACCGTATCTGCGTAGGAGGTTACTTTTATGGAAGACTTGATCATAGGCATGCTGAACTTCATCGGTCATCTTCTCCCTCTTCTCCTTCGTGTTCAACATCCCATTTATCAGCATTGGCATCCCAAGCCAAAATAAATGCGGGAATCTAGCATAGGGAGAATCAGAACCTGCCAAAGGTCCATCTGTACTCATCTCTGGAGAAAATGGTAATAATGATAACATTGAACTCCTTAACGATTGTAAACCAACAGCATAATCTGACGCATTAGTGACATGAAGCATATGCCATAGCCCAGCACCCATCACCAAAACATCAGGGTAACTTTTATTTTGCTTAAAACTAGTCACTAAATCAGTTAGGTTCACCACAAAAGGAGCCCAAATAAAATCCAGCTTCATACCAATTTCATCAATAACAATCTTATAATCACTGTGCCTTTTAAACAAATCACCCATGACGGATTCCATTCTATATGGATCTAATATCAAATTAAGCAAAGATTGCACCATTAGCCTTGCTTGTGAATCGCCTGCCACAACAATCCATGAGCCATTAAGTAAATCTGAAACATCAGACTTGCTCAATTTCTGAAACTCACAAGCCTTCACCTTCCCGGTATTTGCCCAATTCCAAACCTTGTCAATAATGACCGAATTATTGTTCTTATTACTGAAACCAGTATTGCTGTTACTATTATCTGTGTAACTGTTTTGTTCAATAAGAAGAGGGCTGTGATTATTCGGGTTAGTGGCTTTGACATCCCAGACAACCTCATTGACCAAACTAATGCAAGAATCTTCCCGACTATCAAAAACAACTACAGATTGAACAGAATTAATAAGATCATAAACAGAAGAAAAATAGGGTGTTAAGTGGACAGCTATTGCAAGTGTAATGAAAAGGGCACCACCGAAGAACAGCACCTTATTGCGGCTCAAATGCCACCCCGCCATTCCCAGAGGAACAAACAGCACTATACAGGCTGCTAATACTCCTAGTTCCACCCCTCCTAATCCTAGTCCAAGACCTAGCATCTCCTATCCTCGGTTTTTTGAGTATGTTTTCACTGTTGGATATCATTACTGATCGTATTCAGCAAAACAAAGAGACAGAGACAGGGATGACTTCTCTGTTTCATTTCCTCTCCCGAACTAGCGGTAGTTAATAACTCGGTGAGGTGGATAAAGATCAGAAATCAATGTTGGTGAGCTTTCGAATGAAGGCGGTAGTTGGTACAGACGATGCAAATCAAACAATCAACAAGAAGAGAAGCCTGTTAACTACTGAGGCAAAAGTATGCATCTGAAGTTCTCACACCATGACCTGCACAAGCAAACACCATTCCTTGAGCTTTATCCAATATATACTAATATGAAATTTATAACAGATCAATCCAAAATGATTCATATCACCTCCTCAGATCCTTTCCAAAACTGCAGTCCCAAATGTTTACTAGCAAATCCATCCTTTATTTCTATTACCATTGTCCTTATAAAAACAGATGTACCCAGTAGCCAAAGCTAGGAGTTCGATTGGCATAGGTCATATCAAGTCAAATGTAATTAAACAGCCTCCAGCATTCAAGAACAGCCAACGACTATTTTAGCATCAGAACAACTTATTTTTCAGGAAAGCATTTACTACAATGAAACTTCTATCAATATTTTCAGATCTCTGCAAAATTCCTCTTCCATTCCCTACGCTACCCAGTAAACAATGCACGAAACTAATGAAATTGGTCGTACTTATCAAAGGGAAGTGATGAAATCAGGCATAACAGCAAAAAGCGAACAAATTCATAAGTTTCCAACTTCCCAAATTATAACAAAAACCATCATATAAAAGCAACGGGAGGTATACCTGAAAATGAAGCCCAGCGTTCAGAAAACAGACAGACCATGGCCGTTAACCCTCGTCGGAACAATTTTGCAACGGATGCATCCAGCGATTGGTGTGAACTGAGGAAGATGAGAGGGATGTTTCTGGTGATGCAGTTTTCGGAGGTTGGACACTCGTATTAAAAAAAATTAGGTGCATAAGAGTGACATGTTGCTTGATGCTGACCCAGCGAACTAGACTTAAGCTGTAAACACACTATACGGTGTCGTTCCAAGTTATTGGGACAAAGTAGTGCATTACAGAACCGTGTCTCTGTCTTCCTCTTGTTCCCTCGTACAGTCGTATTTTGGACCGACTTCGGCGCGAGTTACTCTTCACAATTAACTTTATATTATTATTATTATTATTATTATTATAATAGAAAGATAGGCATCATATAATAATTATTTGTTTATTTATTTTCCATGTATTCATTTTAAAATAATCGCCAGTTGTTTTGATTTGTTCAGAATAGTAAATTATGAAAATTAGCGGTGTCAAGTGGTGTGAAAATGATGAATCCAATTATTAATCTATTTGCTATAAATGAAATATTGTATCTATATTTCTTTTGGGATTTACTTTCTTGAGCTGTAGGTAATTTTGGATTTAATTTAGGATCAAAATATTTTAAAATTCTTTTTTTAACTAAATAGTAAATTGCTCCGTATTTAAAAAAAAGCAAATCTTAGTATATAAGGTTTCACATTTTGCAAGGGTCAAGAGACATTCATCAATTATATTCTATCTTCTTTTTATATTTTTATAAAGAGGTTATTTCTTAATCTGCAACCTTTTGGCCACAAAAAAAATAAATTTAACATATTTAAAAAAAGTTAAAATAAATATTCTATTTAAAGCAAAGTAACAAATTTTATAATTTAAGTTTTATATTTCTAAGATAATTTAATTTTTATTATTAAAATTTAAATAAAATTTAATAAAAATTAAGAATATATTATTAAAATATAATATATCAACGAAGTATAATATAAGTTTTTATATATTGAAAATTAATCCATGAATATTTAATTTAAATTAAATTTAACATATATTAAAATTAAATTTACTCATTAAAAATGAAAAATATTATGTGCTTACTTGTTTGAAACAACATCCTAGCAAAAAAAATTTCTACTAAAATGTGGAATCTAGAAAAATTTCGTTCAGCTTTGCTCAATCCGTTCAACTCGCGAATTTCCTGCTAAAATAAATGTAACCTCCAACGCACTTAAAACAGTCTCTCTTCTCTCCTCTCTCGACACATTCCCATTTGCATTGTTACTTTTCTCTCCTTCTCTCCATCACTCTCTCTTTTCGCTCAGTAGAATTTTCTCTCAGTTTCTAATCGATCCTCGTCGCGTTCTTCGCAATGTCGTTAGGTGGAGATCACAAGTTTTTCCGCCAGATCAGCCGCGATCGCAAGTTTCTGATCTCGCAATTCGTATTTATGATTTCGCTCTCGGAGTAATGTGGACTGAGGGGGCGGTTGGTTCAAATGGAGTAATGGGAATAGGAATGGGAATGAATATAGCGAAGAATAGAAATGAATATAATCATTATAAATATGATGGTTGGTTGGAACAAAGGAATGATTACCATTACCATTGATAATGGTTGGTTTGTAAAAATTATTTAGAAATAAAATTTATTATATTTTGATTAATTATTTTATTATATTTTAATTAATTTGTTTATTATATTTTAAATAACTAATTAATTATATTTTATTAATTTATTTTAATTAATTAATTACAATATAATAATTAATTAACTAATTAATTACATTATTTTAATTATT
>JAOQMM010000004.1:1302756-1322438 GCA_027563515.1 Erythroxylum platyclados
GGAAGTCATATCTACAAAATTACGCAACTTCACATCTATATATATCTATATATATTCATTCTATGTAGATAGTGGTTATGTATCAATTGTGGATTTATAATATAATAAAAATTAGTTATTATTATTTTAGAAAATAATTGAATTATTATTTTGTTATTTTTTAGATTATAAAATTCACACATTATAAATGATCACCATCTACAAACCACCTAAATATGTATATATAATTTAAATTATACAAGTCATGAGCAACATTAATTGGTTAAGTTGCTTTTTCATGAATAGCGATGATAGATTAATTTTCTAATTTGAAATTAATAAATTTAATTAAACTTAGATTAAATTTTGTAATAGTTATTTTTTAAGTTTGATTAATTATAAAAAATTAAGCCCAATCAATCAAATTCAAAATTAGTATATTATAGTTTATACTTTAATCGGATTTAAATTTAAATATTAAATTCCATCCAATTTAGATAATCAAATTTGAAACCTGACGAAGCCCATCTCAACCCTACATACGAATATGTTCTGGCAATTTTGTTAACTGACATGGCAAAGCGTTTTTGAAAAACAATTTATAAAATGCAATCGACTCCTTATGCACATTAATCATCAGTTGCCTAGTTAAGGGCAACCGAAACACTTGCACGAAAATAAGGCTATCAATGGAGAGAGATTCAGTTACACATACGTACCCGCTATGAGTCTCAATGGCTTCCATTTGCCTCAAAACGAACCAAAGCCAATAGGTGATTATATGACCCGGAACTAATGCAGGACCAAGAAATGAAGGAAATCCAAGGATCAATATTTCTGCCCAATGTGCATAGGGTGCTGCAAATCCTATTGGAGAGGTGTACTCATGGTGAACATGGTGGATTTTCTCGTAACCCCATTTGCAATGGAGGAACCTGTGAATCCAGTAATTTAAGTAGTCTTCTATAAGGAAATAGACCAGTAGTTGTGAGAACACTTCCCATAGAGAAGGCAACGACAAACCAGTTCGGATGCCAATCCACTGCGACAATTTGAAAAATAAAATAAAATTTTTAATAATTCTTTCTCAAGTAATCTCAGATCGGGTTCTATGGAAAAGAAAAATAATGGTTGTTTTTCAGTCAATGCGAACAAAAGGAGAAAAAGAAAAAGATTAACGAGCATAGCTATGTAGTGGATCAAGTTGTGGAATTATAGTTAAAGGTGCACGTTCTCTTTGAGTATGTTAGAAATATGCATTCATATCATGTATAGATATTATATTCATATAATATGAACATAATATTTCATCAACACTCTACAAAAGTTTTCAATCATGAAAATTACTCTACAAAAATTATTCCTTTTTTTTTCCTTACATTTTTAAGTGACTATTGAATAAATTTAAAAGTGCACCTAATAACTCAAATTAGGAATTCTCAACTTAGAATCAAGTGAGAAAAAATCCGACTAATTAGTATCAAAAGACCCAAGACTTTTTACTATCAACTAACCAAAGTAGCAAGTTTTGGATGAATTCCAACTTGTGGGAAATGAACCCTTAACCTAGGGCCAACTTATACATCTTGACCTTTGTGTGAGAGAGAAATAGGCATTAAAGACAGGCCAAATTTATACGGATAGAAAAGGTGAAAGGATCAAGTCAAACCTACAGATATATAGAGACAACTGCTCTATTCGCAACCATACCTTTATAGTAGGGTAAGAAAAGACTTGGAGAGGACCAACAACAAGAACAAATTTGAGCATGACATCTTTGTAGCATTTTAGCATGGCCAAGAATGATCTCCTGGTTTTGGGTTGAATCTTGTACTTGGTTATTTTCTTGGACTGAATCAGCTCAATGAAAACGTATGGTAAAGGAATAAGAGTGTAAAAAAAGCACAAGAAGAGAATGTTGTGACAGTGGAGAATGTAATCTGGCTTATTAGCAGAGTAAGAGAACCACAATTTCTCAGCAAAAGAGAGTTCTCTCCCTAGAGCTGCCTCCGCCTCTTGTAAACTCTGATAGGGCAGCATTTTCTACAGAGAGAGAGAATGAGAGGGAGAGAGACGCACACATATAGGGGACAAAGGACTGTAAGGCTACAAATATGGAGATTATAAAGTAGGTGGACACCCAATTGCTTGTACCAGAATTATTGGCTATTATCTTTTGTTGTACATCCTAATCAACCAGCACTGTATCACCATAAGTTGACCTTACCAAAAAAATCAGAGAAAAGAAACACATGTGCCTGGAGTCTTGCAAGCAAACAGTCTCACGTCTCTGCCTCTCACGAGGAATACGTACACCCTACCACTTTGAATCGTTCATATCTCCATACTTATTGCTCTTTTATCTACTTTTAATATAATTCAGTAATCACCCTACGAAGGAAGCTGTTACATATATAAGATAATTCGTAAATTATGTTTAAAATTAGCTAGTATAAAATATAATTTATAAATTATGTGTTTTAAACAAGTAATTTAAAAAAATAATTATTTAGAATTAAGTAAAATAATTCGCAAATTATGTATTTCAAATAAGTTACTTAATAAATTAGTAACTACGCTCGATGACTAAAAATTGCAAGTCTAATAGTGACTATCCTTTAAATCATTAAATTGAGAAACAACCTCACCACCAGCGGCAAAACTCCTAAGAAAAGGATTGATAGGGAAAACCGACAACTCTTAATGACGAAGCAGCCTCAATCGCAAGTGGCAAAACCCCAAGGAATGGGTTGATGGGGAAAACTCACAACTGTGTTAAGTGATAACAAGCACAACGCAATACTTTCCTCATTTAGATTGATAGACAACAAGCTCCAAGAAACCGGTTGCATTGAAATGGAATTTGTACTGAATGTTATACTGTGTTTAGGTGTGCGGATTTTCAGAGATCAGAGAATGACAACGATCGACGCAAAAAAATAGATTTAACTGTCCGATTCCTTCAAGAACACGAGAAACTCGTGACATCAGTTATCCAATCGAAGCATTCATTTTGTTGCGAAAATTTCACGCTAATCTTTACTCTATGTGAATACTGTAAGTTCAGTGATTGTTGTGCCTAAAAACACACAGTAGAATCCCAAGTAATAACTGCGGAGAAATCAATAATTAACTGACAAAGCCATCTTAATGCAGGGACCGCTAAAGATTGACAATCATTTATGAAGAATTAGGATTTCCAAAGCAACTAAACTCGTTTTTGTCCAGTTCCACAATTTACTAACAGAAAATGCGAAATGGAATAATTTTCTCGACATTTCCGGGAAGCCAAACAGATTCTAGTTAGTCAAAATTACGATATAAAATGAAAATGCAAAATAGAAGAGCGGGCGAGTACTGACCTTGTTTACTGCAAGCGATTCGATCGATCACAGTGACGCAGCAGAGAGAAGTTTGAAGCAAAAGATAATGACCGAATCTGTTTTTGGGTTTTATTTATTTGTTATTGCATCTTCTTCGCGCCTTTATTGTTTATATTGTTTTTGATATAGAAGTTTGAAGCAAAAGATACTGATCGAATCTGTTTTTGGGTTTTATTTATTTGTTATTGCGTCTTCTTCGCGCCTTTCTTGTTTATATTGTTTTTGATTTTTTCAATTTGATTTATTTATCATAGGAATAGTATAATGACCGACATAAATTGCTTAACACACATCTTATGATATACCATAGGAGGTAGAGTTTGATTTGAAATAAATTGAATTCAAATTTTGAATTGAATAAAAAAATTTAGAATTAGGGAGAGTTATCGATTATACGTAGCTTTCATTTTATATTTTACAAATAGATTATTTTCTTGATTTAAACTCGTAACTTTTTTTTTGACACAAAAGAGTAACTTTAGCCAAAAATTTAATTAACTAAATATTTTTTTATTAACAAATTTTCATAATGGGAAACAATTTTTTTGTTAAAAATATTTTAAAAAATGTATATCTTATGATTGTCTTCCAAAGTTATTAGCAAAAGTTCGAAATAAGATTGAAGGTATATATTTATCTTTTAAATTTTTATTAAATCTTAAATAGACACTTATATGTTGATATTACAAATTAATCCTTAATGTTATATAGGATAAGATGAAACATAGTAATGGTATTGAAAATAACAAATTTCATGTGATAAAAATAAAATATTACTTGCATAATAAAAAATGTTTAAAATTATGTTTCTAAGTTTTAATACGTTAATAATTAATTTGTGTGTTTGGTAAATAAGATATAATACTTTAACACTAGAATTTTTAAGTATTCATCTACAATATTTGCTTTAGAAACAAATAATTTTATCATATTTAGAGGTTTAAGTTACTAAAAATTTATATTTATTGTTGCAAGACTTATTATATATAAAAATAAGTCATAGTTAAGTATTTTTAACTAAGCTAGAGATAAAGATGTATTGATATAGGTTAAATTATGTAAATTCAATTTAACTAAAATATGATAATTATTATGATTAATATTGTCTATATATAGGTTAAATTATGTCAAGGAAATTTAAGTAAAATTTGATAATTTCGTGATTATTATGATTAATATTATTTAAAATATTTGTGTGTAAGTTAAAGTATGTATAAAAATTGATAATTTGATAATTATTATGTTTCATATTGTCTAAAATAAATTTGTGTAGGTTAAAGTATGAATATAAGCAAATTTCGATAATTTTATGATTATTATAATTGATATCTAATAAAATTTAAATAATATTAATTATTCTGAGAAATAATTATCAAAATAAATAACTCTTTAAAAGTAAAATACTGCTAATAATTGACACATTCCTACCTTCTTTTAGAGTTAATGCAATGAAGACCGAGTGAGTGAGTCACGACCAAGCACATGCACATCCCATCGATAGGCGTCCTTTTGTAAGAAATGTAATTCCAGACCAAGTAATTGGTTGGACCAACTATAACCCTTCACGCCCCCTAAGGCCGATGGGCATGGCCCATGGACCACGGATGCCTTATGTGCTCACGTATGTTCTTTTAACACCACAAATTTGCTAGGTGTCGTGGATTCTGTTCCATCCCTTGACACGATTGAATAACCTAATAATGTGATCCATATAAGAATTCAGAAGTCAGAACCTGCATGTTAGTCAGTACTGTATAATGAATGATCAGGCTAAAATAAATACTTTGAACGAACATGATCAAATATGGTTACCAAGAGTTGGAATTTAATTATACAAAATTTAATCTATTGAATTTAAAGTGGACTCAATGGCATCAGCAAGGCTTTAAGTGAACCGTGTATGGTTCAAATACCGATCTAGTGTGTAGAAAAAGTTCCCTAAAGCGATCAGACTACTAGTTAAAATGAGTTTCAAATATTCAGAAGTCAAATCAGAAAGCCCAGTGTCAGGTAGTGGGTCAAAAATATAGTGCAATAGTTCTACAAAATAAGCTGGCTCTCAGATAAGTGAAGCCCTCAAAATCTTTGGAACTCTCAGCAAAGACCAGTTCCTAATTCTTCCCATTTATGATTTTAAAGAAATAAATTAGACCGGCCCAACTTGCTCAATCTAATGTCAACAGACCAACCTCAGCTTAACCAGGTTCATATGACAACTTTTTCCGGATCAGACTAAACACGTCAAATTAGTCAGGCCTGGCCCGACCCATTGCAGACAACACTCACCAAATGCCTTGAAATGAATTTCTGTCGTTAAGAGTTTCTAGCTTTTTGTTTGCCATGTTGCACTGCAAAAGCCAGACAGTAACAGGGGCAAAGCCTAAACCTATCACCTCTCTACTCTAACATGGGTTAAAATCATTAAACTATTATTGATGAGGCGAAAGAGCAGAAACAAGTAATATAAAAAAGCATGGATGAAGCAGGAAATGTCTACTGCAAACTTCAGCTTCCAGATCAATCTTTCCTGAGTTCCTCGTATTCTCTGTGGATACCATGGGCATTTAGGACAACAATTTCAAGCTTGTCTCCCTGCAGGACAAACATGGTATTTTAAGAAGGATGACTACAAAATTCTGACATCATCATAGTTAAAATACTATCTCTCGTCCAGTAGTGTGTCTAGATGAAAAATCTCTACTCATCTATTGCATGTTTCTTTCCGATTGGCACTTATTTTCAATAAAGCCAAAAACTAATCTGTTGAAATACTGAATTTTCTTATGCAAAAGACTGAATTAACCGCAACTTACAGTGTATATGTCCCTCTCAGTTGCCGATGCAAAAGCAGTTTTAACTAAATCAATCGCTTCTGGTTCAGAAAGTGGAGTTACTGCATCCTGCATACCCACAAAGTACTTGATTACACCTTAAAATCATGAAATAATTTTTGGAAAGTTCACATAACAAATAATGAAAGACAGGAGTAAGAACCTGGGCAGGCAATAAGAGAGGGCTGGGTGACTTCAGTTGATTATCCAGAAAGGGCATTATAAGTGTGGAACCAGAACCCTGGGCACTGTATCCGACTCTCTCGTAGGAACCAACAGCATCATAAGTGTAGACACAACCCTTTCCTGAAGTTTTCAGTAAGAAAACTTTAGTTTTTAACATGAGCAAAGAGAGGTCTAAACTGCATCACTATTCTCTGTTAAGATACCTTCATTATCAAGGCCACCCAAGACATTGAAAGCATAATAAGGAAAGAAGCGTTTATAGTAAAGAGTGTTGGAGAGTAGCTGAGCCATGGCTGGGCAGCTCATCTGCTTGTTGTGTTGATGTTGATAGATCTGGAACAAAAACATCAACGCAAGGTTTCAGAATCCAATTACTTATACCAAGCCAACCAAAGATAGTATTTTAATAAAACAGAACATTCACAAAATTCAAAATAACAACACCCCTTGTTGGTCCAACTTATATTTTAGTAATTGTAGATGAATCATAAAGGGGCACATATCGGTAAATTAATTCATGGTACAATAGAAGACACAAAGCAATACAACATCCTAAGAATTCATATCCAATAAGTTGTAATGTACTTCAAATTCCCGAAAACTAAAAACAGAACCGATCATATCAACTTATCAGAAAACCTCACCAAATGTCTGGCTGACAGCACCTTCTGTAGGGCTTTGACATCAGCTTGAAAACCCGATGAGGCGAGGATAGATTTATCCGCTCTGAGGAAGGTAAAGAACACTGAAGTCACCTAATTATACAGACTATGCAACTAGACAAATTTAATTAGTATAAGTAAAATTGCTCCCAACATATAAGTCAAATTGGTACCCATTAATGATGAGGGCAACAGATGATAGATACTAAATATTGCAAGAAATAAACTAGATCTGTAATCTTCGTGCACTTCAAATTTCAATTTCTCATTAGTTTCTCCTTTCACATTAGTAGAAATTCGACTAGCAAGCATTTATAGAAGCCAGTAACAAATTCCAGCTTCCTGCCAAGCTTTGTCCTACTTATCGATGCGATTACTCAGACCGCAACACTTAACTTAATGTTCTGTATCTCCATTAACCCGAAAGAAACTGATAACTATACGGAAAGAGTAAATAATACTAGCCGATGGCTGAAGACAGGAAACTAGTCTACGAGGACGAATTAATAACGTACAGTTTACAGATTTTGGAGTAATCGCGAGTGAGAATATTGTATCCTGTGGACATTCGAGTATCGGCTGCGATTACGCAGTAATCGGCTCCGGCAATCGCAACACAAGTTCTGCCAAACAATTACCACAATCAACAAATAAACAAATAATCAAACAACGAAACAAGAACCCTTACCCTCCATTAAAATCGTAGGGAGACCAGTTGGCTTGTTGCTTCGTCATGCTGGGATCGAGCAAGAACCGAAACTACGGAACTACAAGTGACTGAAAACTACTTCCTCGTTCATTCGTCACCCCTCGGTCTTCTCTAGATTTGTAGCTTTTGCACCAAGAATAGAAATTTTTAAATGCCATACACGATGTCGTTTGTGGTTCATACATTACGGACTGCTTTTGTGTGAATTTAACCGATTATTAGCAACCTCAGCCGATTGAACCGAAAAATTTTCAAAATCATTTAATTTTTTGATTTGATTGATTTTAATAACTTTTATTAAAAACTCACAAATTTATTGATTAATTAGTTAATTTTAGTTAATTAGTAAGTTATTATAAACTAAAATAAGTTAATTAATTTTTATTTAACAATCTCACTTTTTAATTAAATTTCAAATTCTTTAATAAATAAGATAATCTTTTTTAATTATATTTTAAATTCCTTAATTTTATTTAATATTTAGTCAGCTCAAGACTGTCTAATACTAATTAAACCTTTTAAACCTTAAATCTCTTATATTACAGATTTAACTTCTATTCTAATTTTTAAAATATTATATTTAAGGACGACAATAGGTTAGAAATAGCACGCTTGGACCGATTTAAATCCGTTTTGAAAGTTCGGTCGGTCTTGGATTCAATAACTTAAAATTGATATGATCAAATTGAAAATTAAAATAACATTATTTTAATTATTTAAAATAATTATTAATTACATTTTAATAAAATAACATTATTTTATATTGAAGGATTCAATTCATTTAAATTTAATTTCTACTCGAATTTAAATTTAATGTATTGAATTTAGGCTATTCCTAATTATCTTTTATACGATAGACCAATTCAAAAATGTTAAATTTTTACACTAAAATAAATTCAAAATTTTATAAAATAAAGTGAGTTCACTTTAATGAATTATTTTATATTTGTAAGTTAAGTATGTCTCCTTTTTAATTTAAATTATCGCCTAATAAAATTTATTTATCATTTTGCCTAATTAAAACTATTTTTTAAAATATATAATTTGAAATTATGTACAACAGTAATGTGAAATATATATTAAAAATCATGTCTTAAGAATACTTTTGTAGAAGTTGGAGGAGAAGAATGCACGTAGAGATGTTCAAATATTGTCAAATTCAGTCTAACTTGATTTGAAATCTCTTTTGCAAAATAACATTTAATGTTATTTACTTTTGTACGCATCAAAATAAGATTAAAAGTACAAAATAAGATTAAAATAATATTATTTTGATTAAGCCCAATAAAATGACAATAGCACATTTTAAATTTAATGAAATTTCAAGTTAAATCTACATTATGTTATAGGAGTCTTCCGGTCAAAGAAAACCAATGACAAATTCTGACTTTACTCAGTACGTTGATATTCTTTAACACAAAAACTCACAAAAACAACAAATCCCCTCGTTTAACGAATATCGCGAGAAGGAAACCAATCATTAGCGATCACAATGGACCGATTAAGGTATTTTCGATGAGTTGGTTTATAAGTTAAGCTTAGGCTTAAATTAATTTAAGGTTCAAGTTTTTTTAAATAAAATAATATTGTTTTGTTTTAAATAGTTGGGCTTAGAGTGAGTCTAGGTCTGTACTGTTCAAATTATGACTTAATTAAAAGAAAAAGATAATATTTACACTTTTAAATTTAAAAAAATTATATTAAAAAATTTGCAAAGTCGACCTATGGGCTAATCCATTATTATTTATATCAATTATACGCAATTTTTTTTATATTTTATAAAGAGATTATATTTTATAATTTAAATTTATTACTTTTTGTCACAAATAAGTAACCTTAGTCCTCAAAAGCTCATTCTCACACAACCTAAAATTTTAACGTGCCATTATGAGTTATGCTACCATTGCATGAATTATAAAAGTTTTAATTATGCAAAATTTTTAATTTTTTCATAATCTGTTAAAGTAACTTTTCAACTGTATAAACTCACGAAGAATAATAATTTTAAGTTTTATTAAGCTTGAAGTTAAGTGAATTTATTTTTGGTCCTATAACTTTTCATTATCACATATATGACATAGTTGTTGACTTTTTTATCTACTTTAATTTTTTTCCTCTCATGTAATTCATACAATAATATTTTAAATATAATTAACTATGTATACTTGAAAAAAACACGTAAAGAGAATTATATGTTTATTATATATGCTGCACTTTTTATATAAAAAAAAGTGACAAAGCTAATTTTGATAGTCAAATTAGTTCATAATAATTACTTTTTCCATTTAATTTAACTTTTTTGATATGATTTTTTCATCATTTTAAAGATATTAATTCATCATTGTAACGAAATATCTTTAAAATTATATGTGTATGCATTCTAATAACACTATTATTTTTACATTTTTAAGTAAGGAAGAAAAATCAAGAAAAAACTTAAAAATTTGAGTTAAAAGGAAATATATCAAAATATGTAAATGTTATATGAACGAAATGTATTAATTTATTAAAAATATTATTTAAAATATATAATGCATATTTAATAATTTATTTAGTGTATACTCAAATTAAAAATAACATTCTTTTTATATTTAATCAATTTTAAAATAAATAAAATTTTAAACCGAATTTTAATTTAAAATTAAAAAATTTCGAATTTAAACCTGAATGAGCTTAATAAAGAGTTTCCGCCTCAAACCAGGATTTAAAGGACTGAAACGGGCCCGGCCTGTTCTAAATAACGACTGGAATTTCATCAGAATGGTCAACGAATGGACTATCGTGTAACAGATGTAGTTGCGTGCACCAGCTAAAAGTAAGCAGAAACGGTGATAGAACAGAGAAAGACGGGAGTGAAAAGTGGCTATGTCGAGCGTGCTTGGATGGTTATTGAACTTCTTGTTACTTATGGCTGTTATTGGCATTGTTGGATTTCAGGTTCAAATTCCATTCTTTTACCTCTCAACCACTTTCTGTCACGTCGTTTCTTCTTTCTATACGGTGTTTTGATCTGGGAGGGACATTAAGAGAGATGAATTCTGAATTGGGTTTTCTTGATTTTATTCAATTTCATCTGGGTAATTGTTGCAGCTTTTGAACTTGTCGGATCTTGAGACTGACTATATAAATCCTTACGACTCAGCGAATCAGATAAACTCGGTTGTATTGCCGGAATACGTGATTCAAGGACTGTTGTGCATGTCATTTCTGTTTACAGGTCATTGGTTTATGTGTCTTCTGTCCCTGCCCTACCTTTATTACAATTTGAGACTGTAAGTTTCTTCTTGCCAACTTGAACACTTTATAAAACTGGGTTGTTATGTTCTCATGAAGAGTAGATGCTTTGAACAGTGTATTTGTGTATTTTGAGAAAGACAGATTCGCTGTTGGGTTTGGTAAGATTGAAGGAAATTCCATTTCTTTAGGTTATTTATCGGGTTTTATTAAAGGTCTACTATTGAGAAGTTGTTAATAGTATTAAGAGGGAGCTTGACTGCAAGATCCACCCGTCGAGTAGGGATGCCACTCTTTTTAAACTGCAAAATTGAATTCTCTTTTGGCTCCAGTTTAAAGATAGAAGCTGGAGAATAATGGAAGATCTTCTTTACAAACAAGATATGCTTGCATTATCATTAATCAGAATAATCAATCTGTTTTGTAAATTAATGGCAGGTACACACGAAGACAACACCTCGTTGATGTTACTGAATTCTACAACCAGGTTAATCGGGAAAAACAGCAAAGGCTTTTCAAGCTTGGATACCTTATTATTCTTTTAGTCATCTCTGTATTCTGGTAATTTCAAGAGTTCACTTCCATTGGCCCTACTGAATTGTTGGCCTTTCTTTTCCAGTGATTTTTCATGGTGCTTTATATATTGATTCCCTCTTTGTATACTAGGCTGCTTTGGACAGTTCTCGAGGAGGAAGATTAACCAGGCAGGCAATATCCTCTTGCCAGGTTTGGTTCTGTGAGTTCTTAAATTTCTTTAGATTCATCCATCTGAATTGTTTTCTTTAGGAAGCGAATTGTCCCTTTTGAATTGGTAATCTTGAAAAGGAAGAAATCAACTCAGTTCGTTAAGAGGGTTCACCTGAATGCGTTCTTTTTATGACCCCTCTTGACAAAGGACATGGAATCCTTGGAAATTTTGATGGCTCTTTATTGCAGCATCTCCTGAATTGCTTAGATGAATATGGTGGATCCTAAACAATTGGTGATATTGGTGGTGAACAATTCATTGATGAGGCACCATGGGGAGGGGAGGCGATGGTAATCAACTGTCAGTTTCGGCCAATGGCAAACTGCTTATATAGGCATGGTATGTGGTAGATTTGATTATAATTGAAGCGTTTACTGTTAGCAGATGTATGAGAATTTGAAACACTTTTTACCCTCATTTAGAAACATGTTCAGAATAGTGCATGAAAATTTCACGCGTCATTTTTCTTGGGCAAATCTTAGTGAACTTCAACTTGCCACTACATGTTTTTTGATGAATGATACTACCCACTTTTGGAAACCAAAATAATCTGAAGTTAAATATCGAAGCGCATCAAGTATTATCTGTACAGTGCAATTCAACATGCAAGCGTTTCATTGTCCTCCATTAATACCAAAACTTCTGAATTCATCAGCGCTAGACTTGTCAGACGACCAAGTGTGACTAATCAAGCGACTGTAAGCAGAGAAGCCTCAGAGTCAGTGGCTACTATCTCCATTTCTGATTGACCTTTGCTATGAATTCCTCTGCTCTCTTCTCAAATTCAGTATTATTAACTTCATCATATCCATCGTAGCCTTAATGTTTTGTAGCATCTTCATCGACCTTATTTCTTGGTGATATTTGATTCATAGACAAAAGAAGTTCGAGAAAATAACCCTTCAGTATCTTCTTCAGATTTCTTGTAACTTAACAGGAAACATGGTGATAATGACAAAGTTGAACATGAAAAAGAAAGCGATACGACCAGATTATATTACCATGAGGAAGTTGCTGATAGATTCGAGAAGGTTTTGACGATGAAAGAAAACTGACAGTGCCCAAATAAGGCTCTGCTTGTCCTTGGTTAGTTGGTCTTGCACCTGTTGACAACAATGAATTAGGAAAAATGAAGAGAATGTCGTCTTGATGATGGTGTTTGAGACTTTTAGTGCTGGAGTCTCTTGTTTATTTGCAAGGTCAGAGAGCTATGGCGTCCTTTAGAATTTTGTTGACGACAATGTTAGAGATTGAATAGTTAAGAGACCACCAAATTCGACTCTATCCGAAATTAATAGGCTAAACTCAATTTTACCAGACTCAAATTAAGATTCACATTCAACTGATCTAACTCAGGCTTGAACTTGATAAGAACAAAATTCAGGAGGCATCCTCGACCATGATGATGCAAAACAAGAAGAACAAGTCAAATTCAGAAGCACTATAGAGTTCGATAAGAACATGGAAACCCTTTTTCGCCTGACTAATTCTTTCAATTTTACGGCTCCAAAATCTCATCAAAACTCATCTATTATTGGGACGTCTCCAAGGAGTTCTAAGGATATGTCACCAACATATTCGGTCATGAAAAGGGCAGGAAGCTGACTCTAAATCCACAAAGTCCATTATAAATAAACATCCTACTGTAAGTAGCCTGAGATTTTGGTTTGTGCCCGGCAAGAAACATGTCTTCTAGATTAAAATAAAGCAACATTTCAATAAGTTTACAAGCAACTTTAATAAGAGAAACATCAATGGTCCCATGTGTAGTAACAACAATCAACTAAGTCAGCAATGAGACCCTCAGATTTGCAACTTAAGAGCTTATGTTTGTTTTATTTGTTTGCTCTTGTGAATCAACCTTCCGGCAAAGATATGTTGATATCGGTCCCCGACTTCCTTGCATCCTGCACCGGTGGCATTGCTGCCCAATTTTCTCTTTGAAATGAAATGGAATTAGGCTGTCTATGTCCATCCATTGCCTCTTCTTGTTCAGCATTTGGAGCCTGTCCTGCAGCAGCTAATGTGGGGATATGTGCTACAGAAACTGGTAGCATCTCCGTCTTTGGTTTCTTAGGTTTCTGGTCCTGCTGGTTGCCTGGTAGGAAACTGCCTACTACAACCTGCTAGCCATAGCTTGCATTAGTATCCCAATCTCCAATTCCAGCCCACAATACCAAAAGAAAAGAAGAAGAAAAGTTCAACAATCCAAATATCCAGCTTTTTGGCTAATGGAAAATCCAATGCAAGTTCTGATACTCCTCACCTAAACTAAAATTGTTATAACAGCCATTTCTTAGCGACTAGTCTGAACAAAGCAATAATTTTTAAGATATTAAAACATAGAAAGTATACAGAACCTACGACATTGCAAAAGAAGTACAGATGAGATTACCTGCACAGGACTAGCTGCCACCAGAAGTCCAGCAACACTCCCCCCTACAACACGACCATCAGGGCTGGCCAAAGAGACGCTCATCCCACCTGATCTACTTCTTGTTCCTTGAGTCTCGGTAGGCATGAAAGATCCCGAGAGGGAAAGTATTTCAAAACGACCCTGGAACAGATTACAGCAGTATAATAATAAATAAAGCCAATATCTCAAATTCTTTCAAGCAACCAAAGTCCCAACCAATCATAACCTTCAGATCATTGTTTTCACTGTAGAAATATAGTTAAACTTTTTCTACCGTATGGATCATCATGTGATTAACAAACCAGCTAACTAGTATTGCTGAAAAGATGCAACTTAAATCTGAATGCTCACAAGGTGTCTTTTCAAGTTGGTCCACATTTACAGAATATTATGTGAAAGTCCATCAAATGCATGTTTGACTCGATGCCAATTTCAACAGTTGCATTGAAAACCATTATCAGCCTGGTTAAATTTGCTCTTAAATTTATTTAATATCAAGCTCAGCAAAATCTTTGCTGGATGGCGTATGCCATGATAGGTAGTAGGTATGGAACACAAAAAACTCAATAGATAAGGGCATTTGCATTCATAATTGGTGGTGAACCTCATATGTCAAAGTACCCCCAGAAGAATCAGGTTGACGAAGTGTAACATTTGAAATGACTCCATTAGCAGACAGTATACAGATTGCCCGAGGTCCTTGCTGTGAAAATGATATAACCTTCATGGTTACGTCCTGCAAGCAAAGAAACTTTTAAGTTTAGATGCAATGCAACTTATCCAGAATATAAAGTGGCAAATAAAACGTAAAAGAAAATGAAAATTTTGCAGGGGATCCATTGAGGCTATTCTGAGTCTCCTTTCATTTTTTATCCCTAACAGAATCAATATAAATGCATTATAAGCTTTTCGATAGTTTTAGTGGTTTTAATGGACAATGGCGGGACAAACTTTTTGTGTCCACATGATCAAGCAAATAGACTTGGCATATGAACGCTAATAATTTCAAATGTTGATCCATTATTACCTCGCCAGTATTAACAGTGATGACATGGGGAGTAAAATTTGTACCGACAGAATTAGCAGCCCACTCACCTACAAAGTAAAGATGAGACATGAGGGAACTGTAGTCATACTTAAAGCAAATATATAATTTTGCACTCATTCAGACAATTTATGAAATTCACACTAAACAACCAAAGAGCAAGCTCTTTTCAACATGCATTAACTATCTTGGAATGAATGAGCGACCATATAATACATAATTACGTTTGCACAATCTGTCGAAGACAATTTTAAGTACATCATCATAAATGCAGAAGTTAAAATTTCATTTTCAAACTTGGTAACTTCTTAATACTTTTAAACAATTTCCGATCAAGTTACTGGAGTTAAAAGTTACCGCTGATTTTACTAATACTGTTTAATTCAAACTTCCATCTACTACTAGAACAACTTTCAACATAATAGATCTAAATCTAAGAGTTATTTAGTGATTGTACATATAAGAATTAAATAGTAAAAAATAAAATCAAGATTAGAACTGGATAATGTATGACAAGCCAACTTAAAAGAACTTACTGAAGAAGAAGCACCATATGACCATCTAAAAATAAAAGATCATTAATCATGCGTATATGTTCATCCAAGTATCAGAAGATGGAAGTGATTTGGATCATTATTGATCCAGTAATACCAGGGTATAAACAAAAGAATCCGCAGCACACCAAAGTAGACTTAACTATCTATGCTGGAGGGAACTCTGTCAAGTAGCCTCATCACTAACAGGAGGGCTTAAGGGTACTTACAAGTGTTAAACAGTAAAGCCACCAACCATAATAACAATATCAAGAGACAAGCAGATAACACACGCTCTTCTGACCAATGTTATCAGAAAGATTCAACAGGCCCAGACATGCACACAGTACACTCTCAAGAAATATTCTTTCCACTTTGACTTTGTAGCAGAATCTAGTACACTAAATGAAAAGGTAGGAAATGTGGTCCTGGCCATACAATATATACCCTCAATACCAAGAATCCAGATCCAACTCTTTTACAGTTGGGATCAAAATTTCACTTCCATAAGAAGCATCTCAAATCAAGGTCCTAGCTTAATGACAGACAACCATTACAAAAACTTAATCTTGTTCAAACCAAGTAACAAATGATCCCACAGGACCAAGGCAGAAGTAAAGTTCAATTTTAAGAATAACTTAATTTTTTAGCAAAGTGAAGAACTAGATTATCATCATTAGTGTTCACAAAGGCTAAGCATGTTTCAGCTAAACTTAAACATTAAAACACATATAACTTAAAGAAATAGCTTGACAAGGAAAAAGAAGTAAAAAAGATAAAAATCTACCTAAATTTTCCATCCCCATTTTCTTGTATTTCTTCTTCTCGTAACTACCAGGCCACACCTTCCCAGGCTTTCCAGCTGAAAAATCTCCACCAGGCGGGGCTGACGACGATATTGGCATTGGTGACAAGGGCCGTGCCAACGACCCATCTGGCCCATACTTTCTTGGCCTACCCCTCTTCTTCTTTTCTGCTGTTCCACTTAATCCTACACTAACTGGTGACACACCCACAGCCTGTGAGCCATCAATCTGGCTAGGGTTTTCAGTTCTTGGTGCAACATGATATGTAGATGGAGCTTCTGCTCCTATCACTGTAACGCCCGAGCTTAAACCTTCTCTAGCTTCCATGCAAAAACAAACTGAAAAGTATATCTAAAAATAACCAAACCCTCAGCCGAATCTAGATTCTAATTCCAGCATCTGTAAGCATCAAATTAACCAAAGAAAAAGCAAATGAGAAACAAAAAGTTTTAACCTATGGAATTTAATTGACTTCAATAACCAAAACCTGCCGTTCAAAGTTGGCCAAAACTTTATAGATTCCAAAGAAAATGCATAAAAGATATCAAAATAGTAAAAAACATAGCATATTCAAACAAACAAAAAATTCACGAGCAATACATCGTCCTAATATGTCTCTTCAACTGAAGCCATTTAGCACTTGACTTTAAACCAGTAAAATAAGAAATATAAGAAGGAAAAACAACACCTTTTTGCTAACTCCCATGTTACTTACAAATTTATCAGAGAATTTCTAACTGAGATCAAGACTAAGAACATGTTAAAGATCACAAAAGAACAAACTTAGAAAGATCATAACCTAATAACCAACTAAGAACTAAAAACCCATGAGAAAAGATCTTCAAAAAGATAAACAAAGCAAGCAACTTTTCCCATAGCATCATACAACCGTTCTAGAAAACTTTTTCACCAAAACAAAAACAGTAACTTGAACCAGAAGCAGGCTAAAATTTCACCCAAAATAAGCATAGAGATGCTGAAAGTTGAAGAAGGGACAAATTATCGGCCAACTTAAAAGATCATCACCTGTAACTGCAACTCTCAGACTCCAAAAAGCACTTTTTTGAAGCTGTAGGTGTAACTGCTAATTCTATGAGCTTTCCGCAGTAGCTGAACTGAAAACCGTACTTGCCAAGCTTCTCTATTGCATCACTCAACCAGACTGAAAAAGGCAAAAAACACACCAAAAACAATCGCTAAAAAGAAAAATCTGTTTGTTTCTTGAGAAAATACGCCATGATTTTCACTCTCCAGTTGTCGGGAAAGCCGCTGGTCGGATTGTTCTGTTCTTGGTCTGAACAGAGAATGCTTTTTATTTGAGAAAGAAAAAAGAAAGTGAAAAATTAAAAAAATACCAAATGCAATAAAATACAAAGAGAAAAACGATAAAAGAATACATATAAATAAAGAGGTAGATAATAATAATAATAAATAATAAATAATAAAAATTAATTATTTGCTAATACCGATAAATAAGATTCATTTAAGAAAAATTTCACGTCCGTGTGGGGGAATTGAAGTTTGAAATTAGGGTAGAAATGGCTAGGATGGTAAATTTAGCAAAAAGCGTGTGAAATAATGTAAAAAGGGTTAATAAACTTTAATTTAAAATTATATTTTTGCTACTTAAAGCTGCAAATATAGCATTCACAGGACCGAACTTTTTCTCGCCGCTGACCAACTTTTTGTCCTTTTTTTCAAATAAAAGCACATATCTTATAGACCGCCCTTGTTTTTCAAGGTAAATTACAAATCAACCACTGTAGTAGGCTTTATGCAAATTGGTGCCACTCTCGATTGAAGGTTGTAAATGCTATTTATATTCAATTCATTTCAATTATATAATTTATGCAATAATAAATAATACAATAAATGTATAGTAAATTTTATTTATTTATAATAAAGTTAAAAAAATTAAAAATTAAAAATTTTATATTTCTAATATTCAATATAAATTAGATTCATATGAAGTTGGATACGGTACTCAGCAACTTTGTTAGAACCTGCCTTGGCTCTTGAATGATTTGCTTAGGTCCGCCATCACGAGCTTTCAAGGGCCAGAATCTGATGATTCGTTTGGGATCTGAGTGACGACTACAACACCTTTCCGTTGGTGGGTAATGTTCTTCGCACACGTGGAAACAAGATGGGATATTTTTATTTCAATTAAAATGTTGGTCTAAATCTACGTTAGACTAATTAGTTGAGTTCATGTAAGATTATTTCAGTGTCCTAGACTTAATTTTTACTTCGTGATAAAAAAAATATAGTATATGTAACATTTATATGAGACTATTATAAATGTAACATTTATATGAATAGGTTAGAATTAGGTCTAAATTTTATGTTCATGTTTAATTTGCCTTTGAATTCAATGAACTGGATGCTCTCGACTTGAAATTGAGTATGTTCAGATTTAGGAAACCTAAAATCTATTTTGAATCGAACCAAGTTCTACTAAATATATTTTAAATTTTAAAAAATTAAAAATAAGTCTAATTTACTTTAAAAAAATTTGAGTTATGAGTTTTTGATCAAGTTGATAACTTAAATTCGAGTCTCACCTGAAACTTAAAATATTTTTAAAAAATTTGAGCCCAATCCGAAATTCAACTATTTTAAATCAAGTTCATTGACTTCAAGGTAAGTTAAACAATTATTTCTCTAGAGAAAATTAACATGGATTTATTTATTATCAATTAATTGAATCAAGTCTATTAAATAATTTATTTAAAATATATAATTAACAAATTAAATTTATCATCAAAGAATTCAAGTTTATGAAATAATGTACTTGAAATGTATAATCAAGGAATTGGAACGTTTTAATCATATTTGTTTAAAGATGATTAAGGATGATAATAGACCAACCCATTGATCAAGATTCAGTTATTTTCTATGAGTCAGGTCTAAATTCAGATTAACCCAAAGTCTAACTATTCTAAGCAAAATAATATCGTTTTGTTTACAAAGTTGAGCTTCGGCAAATTCAGGCCTGAACAAAAAAGACATTATTTTATATTTTTATTTTTTAAAATATTTTAAAATTTTGGCAGGTTGACTCATTGTCATTCCTAAAGACGATTATAATGTAAATTCAAAAATTATAGACAAGATTTAATAAAAAATAAATAATAATCTTTATATATT